>WHYT01013004.1:45202-64790 GCA_009806455.1 Tetrax tetrax
TGTGGATGACCAATGCATTATGTATCCTGCTTTACCTAACAGAGTCTAGAACAATGACACCAGCTTTAATACACTGCAATGTTTTTAAAAGCCTGTTACAGGAAACAGACATTATCTTTGGATACAGAACACTCAGTTAGACCCAGTTTCACAGCTCTGCAGGCTGCTGAAGAGAAGAAATTCTTCAAATGAATGAAACAAGAGCAAAGCTACTTAACTTTTTACTAGCAAAGCCTGGTAGAAATACGGGAGACAAAACATAAATCAGGGCAGGTTGTCCTTTGTTTTAAGCCTTGAGTCAAATACCACAAATTTCAAGCTCTGCACCAAGGCGTTTTGCATGCCAAGGTGTCCTGCATTAATTTAGGTATGTATTGACTTTTTTTTGCAAGACATTATGAAACTTGAATCAGATTCATGCTTAATTTGCCAAGATTCTCTCACTTTTTCTAGCATTGAATTCATTTCAGGTCACTGTGTAATGTATCATGTTATTATAAAAGGTACGAGTAGTCAATTATTCGTTGTCTAACCAAAGCTCTTATGATAACATCCTTTCATCATTAGCTCTCTTCTGCTTCCACCTCCAATTTTACAAATCATACCAGAATTGCTGGATTAAAACAAACTGTGAGAAGAAAAAAGTGCTAGACAAAGTACAAAAAAAAATTACTCTAGCAGATATTAAATTTTAGAACTACAATTCTCGGACAGTTAATGGAGAAAAAGTTTTCTTGGTTGCTGGAGCATGAAACTATCTAGTCTGACCTCTTGTATTACCTCAATGAATGCAATACTGTTTCTTTAACAGAAGCCTGTTCCAGAAAGGCAATAAAGTTTAAGATTTCAAGAAATGAAGACCCTGTGACTTTCCTTGGTAATTAGTTTCAAAGACTAACTACACATATTACTAAAAATATTAAGGCAATTTGTCAGGCTAATTTCATGCCACTAATACATTTCTCTAACCTTTTAAATAGCCATCTTCCCTGTAAATCTATCAAGATTTCTACAGTTGTCTTTCACATTCACAAAAACAAAAAGAGAAGGCAAGCAAAAGACGGAAAACAGTGAAAGCTTTCTTAATGAGCACTGCCTCCTGGTTACATAGCCCTTATCTAGATTTCACAGACTGGTAATTTATATCCCCACGACAAATACCTCAACCTCCAGTGCAGAATTAAACTAGTCATGTAGCACTCAACTGTTAAACTTCAGTACCATTAACATGCGCTCATGTTGGTAAGGCAATTAACCAATTCTCTAAATAATAATGCTTACAATAAGATACAGAATCATAAATTGAGAGGTATCTCATGTATTCACTTCTCAAGAAAATATGGCATGCATTCTGCTTTTTCTTCATGAGAAATATATTAATTTTATATTTATCTAAATTACTAACTGCTTCATGAGAAGACAGCCTTGTCTCTGAAGATGAAGTAATCTCCTGGCCTTTTTCTGCTGCCACTTAAGAGAGATCTCCCAATATTGTCATCATTAAGTCCAGGGGCAGTGAGAATGCTCCAGATCAGAAAAAAGAAAATACAAACTTTCTTTTTGCATCTTCTTTTCACATAAAGATTATACCAAGCTGTGATGTGGTATGGCAGGTATGAAGTCTTCCGTATGTAAACCGCAGCTGCTGCTACTCACAGGAGTACCAGAGCTTCTTGGACTGTTTGGGCTGCCAGAGATAATCAGACTTGTGTGCTTCCTAACCAAGGCTGCCAGAAAAGTAATGGTCTGCATCTAGCTGGTATAATCAAAGTCTCTGCTATTGTGCAGCACGGAGAGAGACTGCCAGATGAATTTTTAGGATACTTTGGAAACATTTCTGTCCAAGTAACAGATTTCTCAATGTTAATTATTTTGCTGTCTTTTCCTTCTTTCCCCTGCCCTGGTTTCTAAAATAACATGTCATTTAAAAGACAGGTAGACCTTTCTAAATTACTGACTACTTTTGTGCACTCTGTGGCTCAAAATAGCAGTTCTCAGTTGTCAGACTTATACTCAAAACTGGACTTCTAACAGAAAATTGCAGTATAATCTCCAGACTGAAGGTAATGAAAACTATTTACCCAGTCCTAAAGCAGGTTCTCAGAGGACGTTCATTACCTGTAAAATTACTCTATTAGCTACAGATTTCTACTAAATTGTTTGATGGCAATTCAAAGTATTGTATTCAGCCTATAAAGCTTGGCTAATTGAAAACTCATTAATGAAAATACTCTTAGCCTTATAGTGTAGCCAGTCACCAAAAAGAAGCTGAGTAATGTTTTCCTCAACTCTAATAGCACCTCTCATTTTGAGGGCTAATCTTTATGTAGTTCATGAATGTGACTTGTTTAGAAGTTCCCTTTTTTTCCCTCCTTACTGAGAAAGAAACAGACAAACCCCACGATTACTGTATCATTAGAAGACTACAGAAAATTCCTTTTGTTTCAAAGAAAGCACCTAAACCCTTAAAATAAGCACTTTGCTATACACTAAAAAAATAAATATCTCCCAAGCACAACAGCATGATTTTTCAAGAAGTGAGACATTAGTAACCATTAACAACCGTGATTGATTTTTCATTAGACACAGTTCTCACCTAGTGCTGCTAATTCTCTGGCTTTCACTAACAAATTAAGATAACATAAAATAACAGGGAAATAATTTATTTGACTTTAGACAAAATGCTTTTGATTCTCTAACTATATAAGCTGCATTATTAAAAAAATCTGAAGAAAATTTCAAGTGGACAAAAACCAACACAGATCACGTCAGGTAAGAAACAGCATAAAAGATCTGCTTGATATTTTGAAATTAGAGTATTTTCTGTAGTCCTTCTAATTACCATCACCCCTCATATAGCATGAAAGCATGTATATATTCTGCAAGTAAATGTCATTTGATTGCTGACCAGCACAAGAACAGCATTCAGAAGAGACTGAAAAACAGTCTTCATAGCATTATTTCAAGTGGCTGCTTTTTTTTTTTTAATAAAAAGGAGCATGTTATCAAGAAAGATTTTTTTTTTTTTTTAAGAGTAAAACACTCTTAAGCCAATAACTACTTCTTGTAATAACTTATGAAAAAGCACATTTGAAATTACATGGCTAGGTGTCCTGGCTTCAGCTAGGATGGAGTTAATTTTCCTCTTGTCACCTCACACTTAAATTAGTTCTCCAAGCTCTGATGTCTGATAGAGCATCTGATTCAAAATCTGTTCCAGGTGTGCATAATAAAAAGGTCACTGAAGCAGAAACTGAAACAACTTGTGAAGTCTCCACTTGGTGATAAATACTGCTAGACAAAGAGACTAATTTGTTTAAAAGTCTGAAACTGCAGGGAGCTCAGGACAAGCCCTAAGACAATTTTGTGATCGTGCAAGATAAGGAAGAGCAGTTCTTCCAGTCCTTCAGGCCACATCTGCCTTTAGCAAGAAGATAAGGAAACAGAAGGAGGTAGCCACTGAGTAAGAAGAGAAGATCTAGGACTGCAGGAAAGAAAGGCTTACATTTGTGGAAAGCACAGAGCACTGCTTCAGACATTTCCCCAGAGTGGAGAGAGAGAACACAACACAGTTTTGCTTCTGTTCTTCCTGCAGATTTCCCATCCTGAACGCAGGGGAGGCACTGTCCCTTGACCACACCATGATGACACATTACAGCAGAACTGCCTACTCCTTTCCTCCCAAGCAAGCGACCCCCAGAGCTCCCGGAGGGCTCAGAATTGCTGACATTAGCTCTTCTCAGGGCACAAACCAAAACAAGGCATAGGAAGAAAACTCAGACTCATTGGGAGTGAAAATTCCCCCAGCTGAGAAGACTCAGCAGCACACCAGGGACACAACTTTCCCCCCAGAGATCCAGCCAGCAAGGGAGGCTGATGGAACTACCACAAAGTAAAACCTCTCCCTCAGCTCTCCAATACAACCATTTACCAAAAGACAGCCAAGCAAGCAAAAGTGATACCATCCATTTAATTATATCTGTTGATTTAGGAAGAAAAAACCAGATGTCTCTTAGACATTGCTGGTGCAACAGAATCCAAAGAGCAAGTGAACTAGAGCATTCTGATGGGGAAGAGAAGCCAACCAGCTAAAGGGCCATGGCTGTTGCTTTACTCCAAGAGGCCTCTCGAACTGTGCTGCAACAACAGTTTCAGCACAGTTTGCACAATGAAAAGAAGCTGTCATTAATACAAGTGATATGGGCAACAAAACTCACCTACGCTGTACCTGATAAATCAGTCAATGATTAATGTGCTCCCATGAGGAGGAACACCATCCCTGTTAGCTGGATACCCTGAACTCACACATTACGTGCATCTATACCTGTGGGGGACTTATTGTTATCCAAAACACATGGGACTTGCTAGAAATTCATAATTTTTGTAGCTGGGGATCCAGAAAAAACAGAGAAGTATGAGTTATTTTTTATATTTTCAGTTATGTCATACAGTAAGTCTTTCCAACAGTTATTTTGGTTGTCATATGATATTTGTGTGGTATCGCACCACTCCCATGATTAATAAGCTATTTAAAAAAAAAAAAAGTATAAGTTATACAGCAATCTATTATTCTCGGTTGGCTTTAATAAAAAGTGATGCAGTTCTACCAAAATTAGAGCCCTCACTGCACACTCCCCACTTTCTGGTCCTGTTCTGCCTACGCAAAAGGCGCACCCTGTTTTGTCAGATATGCTGTCATGCACCATGACTCCCTGTATGAGTCACATGACAAGCTGAGACCTCATATGCTAACTTGCTCCTCCAAAATGGGTAGCAAACACTAGAGCCCACACCTCCCCACTTCATTTTCTCATGGACTGCTGTTCAGAAGATGTTTCTTCTACCATTCTAGAAAATAAAACTAAAAGCCATCTAAGTCTGGACAAAAATCTCCAGGTAAGCAAACCAAATGCAACTTGTTCATTGCTGCATTTTGCACATAATCAATGTCTACTCAACAAGTAAAGACGCTGCCTCAGTCACAGTGAAATTTATTCTTTTGTAGAGGACAAAAGACAACCATGAAACATATAACACTTTCAAAGAGCCTAGCAAGGCTGCATGATGCATAATGCTTGTATAGGCAATCTTGAGAGACACAAAGTTTACCTTGAAAAATGTCAATGCCACTTCCAGTGATTGTAGAAACTGCAGAAATCCCTAAAATGTACTTTCATTGTGTTTTGCCTGACTCACCCTGCAGTAAGTTTTTGGTGCTACTCCTCCACTTTTCAGGTGCATTAGTCACTGGATTTTTCAGAGCCCAGTTTCAAAGCCCTGGAGATTCAGTATTTAACTAGCAGAATCCATACTGTGAAACTGACTCTACAATGCTGATATGGTCATCTCCCATTATCAACTACAAACTCAGTAATGGGTGAGGAAACCAATAATGTAAATTATTGTAAAAGCTGGACTGCACAAAATACTGAGAAAACAGAAGAAACTTCCTTTAAAAAAAGCAAGCCAAAACCCAGAAAAAATTAGGAATAATATGAAAGTAGACTGCAGCACTCTATGTAGTCAGTGTGCATTTACCTGAACAGTTAAAAGCACAGATCAGAATGGTGACCAAAGAACCTAGAAAAGAAGGAAGGAAGATAGCTCAACCTGAAGAACAGTTAGGAACAAACAATACCGAGCTTATGAAATTCTGTTTCTGAACTACTGAACCTCTATGCTAGAGTGGTACATACATATACATTGCTAGCTGTCACAGTTAACCCTGCTCAGGACCAAGCTACACAGTCTCTCACTCCCTCCCTCCACCCGGACATGGAGGAGGAGTGGTAAGGAAAAGAAGGCAAAACTGATGGGTTGAAATTAAAAAAAGTTTAAGAGAACACAGAAAACAGAGATGAAAAACAAACAAAGAAACCCAAAACCAGAAAATACTTAAGCATATAATTTCCAGTACAATAGCCCACAGTGAACCCCAATGCCCAGCAGCAAGCCCCACCCTCCTCACCTATATACTGAGCACGATGTCACATGGTGTGGAACGGCCCTTTGGACAATTTGGGTAAACTATCCCAGCTGTTGGCTAATGAGTAACCTATCCCAGCTGTGTCTCCCACACAGGTGCCACCAGCTCCAGTTCCTCTCCCAGCTCCAGTGAAAATTAACTCTGTCCTAACCAGAACCAGGACACTAGCATATAGAAGAATTTTACAGTGAAAATTCTTCCATTTGCATCCTTGAGACCTTGGAAACAAGATGGAAGTACAAAGAGAAGACACTAGAACATGCTAAAGGAGGACAAAGGAAGTCAAAACACTTCTAAGGAATCCATGGATGCACTATAGTTCATTTATCAGAATCTAGCAAACATTGACTACTCATTTTTGTTTTACCTCTTGCAACGTGTGGAGATAGAAACTAACCTGAGGCAATAACCATGGAAAACTAAGCTGTGTAGATAACCTGGAGAAAAGAGACAAAATAAATATTGCCCTGGTTCTGGTTTTCAGAGATCGCACCACAAACTAATGCAAGCTTTGAAGGAAGGTGATATCACTTTATATCTCCTCAATCCCTTTTAAATTGCTGCCAAATCCTTTCAATAAAAAAAAACTTGTGAATTACTTACATTTACCTATATCTATACATATACAAATATACATGCACGCACATAGACACATATCTAAAACCACATATATATATGTGTGTGTAAATTCAACTGACTGCTATAGTAGAAATCTGTACTTTTCCTAAACATCATATTATTCAATTCAGCAATCAGGATTTGCTTCTTGAACTCAGTGACATAAAACAGAAGCAACAATTTCTGCAGAAATCCCAGCTCAGCTTACAGCTGAAAGGACAATATTTACTGAATCACCTCTAATAACAAACTTGCTCTAAGTCAGTGGCCTTTTGCTCAATCACTTTCTCTTTTTAGCAGTCAGCATGACCTTTGGTCACAAGAGCAACCAGATCAATAGTATCAACATGAACTAATCCTTGCTGAAGCACTTCTTTCTTTTCCATTGTTTGCTAAGCCAAGAGAGCAAGAATTGCCCAAACTCTCAAATTACGAGCCTAGAGATGGTACACGTCAAGTTATGTGCCTAGACGATTTAAAAAGTAATCTAGTCAGGGATGTCCCTGCTCCTTGCAGGGGTGTTGGACTAGATGACCTTTGAAGCTCCCTTCCAACTCTAACCATTCTATGATTCTATGATTTTTTAGAGCTAAGCAAGCTCAATTTCCTTTGTCTACTGATCTACGAATTTCTGTAGTCAGAAACTGTATGTACTCAATTTTTTCAGCAACAATCATTTATAGACCAAATCATCTCTAAATGACACTGTTATACTGTTCATAGTTTATAAAATTAAAAACCTGAGTGTATGTATGATAACAGGAATTCAGGTTCCTTGAATTTAATCCTAATCCACATTTATTATTTGGTCATCCTATTGATGCACACAGAAAAAAAATGTGTCAAATTCCTACTCAAGTAAAATGTCCAAAAGCTAGCAAAATAGAATGATATTTTTTCTTCTTTAACTTGGAAAGTAAAGATATTATGGTCAATGCTGACTATACTGATACTAGATGTAAGCTTCTAATGTCTAATTGCATACATCAACTCATTAAAGTATGTATCAATTAATTAATGTATTAAAGTAGTAAAACCACACACATGGACAAAGTCAGATTGTTATTCTAAATGTCTACACAGAATAGAAAAGTAGTACATATTTATATGCAAAGTTGTAGGAGAATGTATTTTATGTAATTTTTCAAACTGTATACAGCCAAGACACTCTTCATAACATAGAAAAGGTTTTTACTCTGAGAACACAGATCAAGAGACTTTTAAAAGTCACCTAGTCCATCCTCTTACCCTGCACTGCTCTAACAGATGTCCAAAAATCATTAATTGAAATTCTTTGACTTCCTTACAGTACCTACCTACAAAACTTTTAAGTGATAAAAACTGTAAGTTCCTGCCACTTATTTTCTTCGGAGATCTGTACACTTTCCATTTTTTCTCCATTTGAAACAGTGAAGAAATAAAGCAACTATAAAGGAGCAGCTTAATTTACTGGACTTTAAGGGTTCTGGAAACTTACAAAGGATCTTCCTTTTTCATGTTTCCACGTCTTTTTCTCTAACAGTAACAGTTACCTGCTTCGTCCTGCTAATACTTGTGTGGTGTGTAACGTTAACAATTGGTGAGAGTATCTGCTGTGTACTCACAATGGTGATGTGAATATCTGATTTTAAGCGGAAACATTGTCTATAGACCTCTTTCTGTTGCTGGTGTGCTAAAGGATTCAACATTACATCACTATTGTAGGCAGAGATTTTAAGCCCCAAAAATCCTACCTTTGAGACAGGGTAATTAAATTTGGTCAACAAATATTAGGACTGTGAAGCACAAGGGACAAATCAAAGGAAGAAAGGAGATAAGAATTTGGGCCTTCTTGATTTCCAGTTTATTAAGGAAAGCAACAGAGGGCAGACTGTTCTACAGATTTGGGGATTCCTGAAATTTTGTGTTTCGAGCACTCATTCTAATTATGAGTTAACCTAAATAGATGAAACAAACTAATAAAATCTATGAATTTTTCCCCTAGAAAGAGCAGCAGATAAGCAAAAGGCAAACTGTGCATGAGCTTTTTAAGAAGCCTGCCAAAATTCTGCTCATTTTCATTCCTCAGCTATTTAATAATTCAGGCAGTACATTGCAGTAAAAATGCCCATTTGCCATTTCTGCATTTGTATAAAGCATTAGTCAGTGTTTTTCAATCATGCTGCCTATCTTTGGAACTGTCACTGCCCTTTCTCATTCTGCTACTTTGAGAAAGACCAATTATAACAATTTCATGCCTTGAAAAGAAACATGCAATGCTACCTCTACATTTTGTAAAAATGTGAGAATGTCCACTTAAAATTTCATCCACATACCTTTCCAAAATGATGATCTATCCTCACACTTAGTCAGGTGAAGCTACTTCTAAATAGCTCTGCTAGTTCTATTCTGCTATTGTTTCCAGTTGAATGTGTTTTTTTTCCTCTCTCGTTCTTTTAGGATATGGTCTTTAAGGTCATCTCTATAGAATACTGTAACAGGTTGCCTTTTGCACATGTAACTACATTTTGAAATTAAAAATGCAGAAGTCTGAATTAATGGTAGTTTTGAATGGAATAGATTAGAGGATACACATGATGTCATATGTCATATCCTTACAAAATGTAATATTTGAGGATGCTTGAGTCAAGAATGTTCATTTATATACAAGCCTTGATGGTGCCTTCCCCTTAGCTCCTGGACAAGCTGGTCCATGCAGGAGCTGTGCTACCAAGGCTTCTTCAAATATGCCTCAAAGTATACAAAAACTCAGTGGATTGGCCATTTTTTTTCTATTTTCTCCCTGGAGTTAAAAAAATAAGAGATCTAGTATACTTACTTAACTGGCAATATTAGGAGTCTGGAGATCTTGTAAGAGTTCTTACTAAAACCACTGAAATTACATTAGTGCAATGTCCTGGCTAGAAATTTCGGAAACTGTTTGTGAGGGGGAGTAATACTTCCCCCTCACTGGGGATGGTGGGGTGGGGAAGTGGCAATCAAAGAGATTTAAGCAAACAAGTGTCTGTTGAATTAAAAAGACAAAAAGAACGGGACAAGAAGTCAGGGATACCTGAGTAACTAAGATTACTACTCTCCCAAAATAATGTTGTCAAAAGTCTGGGTCAGTTTCTTTCACAGCTGTGGGAGGCTACTGATGTAAGTTACTGCTGTTTTGCTTCTCTGCATAAACCCTCACCTCATTCCCTCTGCTGGCTTCATAGAGGATAGCTGCTGGGGAGATCAAACTGGGTCACGACGAGGGGTACACAAGTGAAATTTGGGCAGCTTCCCTTGCTCCCTAGGGGGTAGGAAGCTACTGTCCATATGCTGCTTTGAACGTGAGCACACTGCTTCACTCTTTATTCTTTTACAGATGCCACCACTGCCCTTCTTGTCTCCTCCTTTAAGATGTCCAAACATCAGCCAGAAGATGCTGTTAGTTAAGTCTACCTAGAAAGAAAACTGCAGTAACTCATCCAAGTTCTATTGGGCTGCCAGTAGGCCAAATGCATGCCCCATCCGTGGCTCAGAAGCTATGTAGTAGCATTACAATAGCAGCAAGCTTGTGTTAACAGCAAGGAGTACCCTAAAAAGAAATGCAAAAAACCCCTCACCAGTGTATGCTTTGCAACATTTGAACACAGGAAAATAACCACGATAGAGGCAAGCAACCAAACAATGTTTATAAAACTACTGAACGTATAGCTTATCCCAAGCAGAATCCATCAGCTAACTTTAAAGGTGTTAAGCATCCTGTGGAAAAAATAGTGTCTATTCAGCCAATCAAAGATCCCCTCTAGAGTATTTCAAGAAAAAGAATGAAAATTATGATGGCAGATATAAGCATGACAATATTTTATTTTAAACACATGGCTTTCTGAGTTATATTATGTTCTTATTATCATAATAAAAATTATTTTTCCAGTCTCTCTAACTTAAAATAAATAATTTACTGGATATAATATCACCATTAGGTAACAGATATATGAACAATGGTCAATTCATTGTACATAAACTCATTGAGAGAACCTTTAAATGTTCCCTTGAGTCAGCATAATTCTGAGTGATGCACCGATTTATTGTATCTTGCATACAAGTTTCCATTCAGCAACCGTGTGATAGATTTCACTCTTATAATCTAGGAACCTCAAGAATGATACTAGTTTTAAACTCTGAACTTCATAGGCTACAGAAAGAGAAAAGGTCTAAACAGAATCTCAAAAAGCCATTCTGGAACTAGGAGTAAAAATAATCCAGCTTCATTTTGGACTGTGTCAATCTGTAAATATCAAGTTATGGAGTATATTTTTGGTGCTATTAAATTTGATAATATCTTGCTCGGAAACAGCAAAGGAAATAGTTTCACCTAATCAAATTATTTGCTAGCAGGATCTTTGGAATATCTTCAAAAGGCATATAAACAAATTGCTGAAAAATGGCATAGCCTTCCTGATTTCATATGTGATGATTCGTTAATGATTACATTAAAAAGAAAGTGAATCAGAACAAGCTTTTAAGGCAAAGGGGGGTTGTTACAACGATACAATTTTCTCTTTCACATAATACAGGTCACAGGTTTTTGTTATGTGGTTCTTGCATTACTGTGATTGTTTCAAGAGGGATGTGTAAGTTAGAAAGAGACTGAATATTGCTTTAAAGATGTCAACACTAAGCACTGTTCAACAGTGCAGGTTGTACCTTCTCCCCTCTTACACTAAGCCGCAATTCTTCATAAGAACTGTCTTATAAAGCCACATTCAGACAAAAGCCTTGCATCAAGATGGTATCATTCTCTTACTTGATAGAGAGGAATACATGCTTCCTACTGGCTCTTTCCTCTTCCCCAATCACACATCCTGTTGTCATACAAAACTTTGACACAGAAGGTGGTTAGCTATGTAAATGTAAGTCACTTCCTCAAGCAGAAAACACTCACAATCAAATTATTTGTATCCTTCTAGAGGTTTCTCTGCATTTTTGCTTATGGAAAACTACTCAACAGTATTTAATCAGATAAATATTTTTGGGGGGGGGATAGATTATAGTTAAAAATGAATGACAGACTACTGGATAAATGTTCCAAACCAAGAAGTGGAATACACTGGGAAATGTAGACAGTCCTTTAGGGTAGATGTATCGCATATCACCAGCATGTATTGAGAAGCACACCTCAACCATAATACAGATCACTAACACAGTAAGTCTTTTCACCAGTGAGTATGACCTTCCTAAACAGATGTAAGCTAAGGCTGCTGAAGTCCATTTCTCAGAGATCACTGGGTGGTCCTAAAATGTCTTTGTTAATATGGACTGCTAATCGTCCAGAAACAAAGGTATCAGATTATTTCATTAAGTCCTTTCTGTCTTAATAGATGCAATAGATGAATGTGGAAGTAGTCCAAAATGTAAGGAGCACTTGGAAGGCAGATTACTGCATCTTCTCTGCTAAGTAAAACAATACCCAGGAGCAAAGTCAGGAGCAGATTCCCTGACTGTCCACGTGACGTAATTGTTATTTAGCTCCCAGGCTCTGTTTTGAAGAGATGCATTTAGTTCACTCTGAGACCTAACCAGGGAGTGGTTCAGATGAAAAAATATTCCAAGAAGCACTCTCCATAGACAATGTGAAAAGGCTGTGCCTTATTTGGCTTCTTCTGCCCTGTACAGTCTTTCATCTCTATCCCCAAAAGTTTTTCATCCTCAAATACCACTGCATGCATTCCTACCATATTCCGGAGCTTGTAAGACACATCCTTTGTCTCATGTTGTAAAAACACTGTGCTGTAGGGCTGAAACACAGCCCTCACATTATTTCAGAGGCTTTGAAGCGAAAAGAGAAAACAAAGGAAAAGAATCTTAGGCCCACAAGTGGGCCCTGGTCAAGTGTTATGCTGGGTGACATCTCAGGAAACAGAAAGACCTTAGGATTCCCTCAGGGGGACACATTTTTGCATTGCTCATACATCCTCTGATGCACCAGTACTCACAACTAAAAGAAAAATAGTGCAAAAGAAAATAGATGGGGAAAACTTGAAACAGGTAAAGAGATTCTGTCATAAATAGTGATTGGGAAAAAAGACAACAAATAATCAGGTGTCAAATACAATCCTGTTCATATAATCCTGAACTTAAGTCCAGCTAACTAAAATCTTTGCTTTACTATAAAAGCCTGTAAAGTGACAAAAAGCAAGATGAACTATGGTAAAAACACCAGTAAGCTAAGAATGCTCTGCCTCTGGAGGTTAAAAAAATTTGTTCCTGAATGATTTGTTTCTATGGATGTTAAAAGAACTGTTTAAGAACCTAAGGGCTGTGGAATAATTTTCCAAAACTGCAGAAGGTCAGTGGGGGAACTATGTAGCTTGCTCAAGCTTTTTTAAAATAAGTAAAGATAGCAAAGACTTCCAGTGGCTCCCATATCTTTACAGTCTAGAGGGCAACATCCAGCATACAAATTGGCTATAGTCTTCTCTGCTTGTGCAACAGGAAACTGCTGCCTTAGCTACACACGTCCTACATTCTGAGGATGAATTTACTCAGCAAGCTCCCTGGCACAGTCACTTGAAGCAAAAAATATAAGCATAACATAGGTAATTTAATACCTTATAACTATTTGGGTTCAGCTATCTCTTAGTGCTTAAGAAACAAGACTTAAATATTGCTTCAACATACAGCTTTTTTTAAATTTAAGTCAGTTTGGAAGTTAATTTGCTCCATTCCATGTATATTGTTTTGTATAATGTACATGTATATTGTACAACGGTTATATGCATATTGTTTGATGTCTAATATTTGTTAAACTGTAAAATTATGCCTGACTGAAACACACCTGCTTTTATATCAATTAAAAAAATATATTTTGGTTGAGAACTGTCTTTCTCCTTCTATATATAAAAGATTTCCATCAGCAATAATGAAACTGCAACATGGAAATAAAAGGAACAGAAGCTCAAAGAGCGATATCTGGATGTTATAAAACATTTTTAAACTCAGCCGCTCAATGAAGAACATATTCTTATGCACAAAATCATGCTCACAAGAGGGAAGTCTTCACTGAGAGGTAGAAAACAGTGAAAGAAAAGGAAAAGGGACAGGGCACTGACAGAGTCATAACACTCTTCACTCTTCCATGACAAGCTGTCAGTTAGAATACAATAAGATCTGACAAAATTTGCTAAATAGAATAAGATAAATCATTTTGACTACTTGAATGCCACATATCATTAAATTTCATTCTAAAGAGCATGTGTCTCAGCCACTGATGGTGATTTTTTAAAAAGAACAGCACTTTATATTTTGTAGCATTCATGAAGATCATGTAGGAGCCAATATACTGTCAAAATTAAAGAGCAAATCTCAGCATGGCTTACTTCCCAGGACCTTTTTTCTACTTTTATTATCAACACCAACCACACAGAAGCTGTAAACAATTGGTACATATGCAATATTTGCCCTGTGGGATCCTGCTTTTACGTGATTCAGGAATGATGTCAACAGTAGTTCACTTCTAGTAGTAGACTAAAAAATGTTGATGATTTGATGTCCATGACAATTCCTCAAAGTACTAGGAAATGAAAGGGTAAAGGGAAAGAAGGATGGAAATTTGAGACTCAGGCAAACATGAAAATTATGGATTAAGAGTTACATTGGAGTTTTTGGGCCACCTGTATTGTTTGGTGGTATTAAAACAATATAAAGCAAAAATGTGACTTATATAAGTAACTGTCAAAGTTAGGAAGGGCACAGTTACATTCTCCCGTAACATCTGAATGGGAAGTTAAAAGTTACAACTATGGTATAATTGAAAACTCATGCAGGCATCACTCTTTTGAAGATGATGGCAAAAAGCTATTTGGAATTTTGTACTACTTGTATAGATATCCTTCTGAAATTTAAAAAAAAATAAAATTGTCAGAACAAGGCCTTATATGTGGAAATACTGATTAAAGAATAGCTATCCTACATCCCAAGAGAAGCTGCTGCAAACAGAGACGTTCCTCATTGAATTTTGCAGTTTTCACAGACCAACAGGCATGTTAATAAAATCTAGACTGTTAGTTATATAATTGCACTCAATCTTTTGAAATATCCTATTATATTTGGAACTCTGTGACCTGACTCTCTCCTGCCTGTTTGTCTTATCTTTCTGATTTACCTTGTCTTTTTGATAGTAAATCATGTTTGCAAGATGCCTGACAAATTGAAAATCAATCTAGTCAATACCTTCAGTTCATCCATAATATCGAATGTTAAATAGTAAAGGGGTAAATCCAATTGTGTGGTTTCATGATTGGTCTAAACAAATTTAAGTCCACACTATCAACAAAAGCGATGCTCCTGACTTTCTCACTGCTGCCCTTAGCTGAGCAGTCCCATCCTCCTTGTGCGGACACTACGGCTCATTCCACTGCTACATAAGCATAACAGGGAACCATTTGTGCTGGAAAGCAGCTCCACAACTCCTTTCTCCCAGACTGTATTTCCCAGTTTCCAGATCTGGCTTACCAGGCAGCGAGAGGGAGGCATGGGAATGCTGGTTGGTGATGAAGGGCACTGAATGGAACCAGTCCTCAGAGTAGGAACATACACAGATTAGTTTAAATCAGCTGCACCCCTTGAGTCAATGTTAAATATTATATTCCAACATGTTTCATCTTTTAGACCTGAAATCCTCAAATCCCAAAATAGATATTTATTTTTTAAAAAGAGAGAAAATATTTGATTTTTCTTGGTATTCATTATTTTAAAAAATCTTATAAAATTAAATTACATTGGATTTGTTCGCTTGTTACTTCAGAAAAATATCAACCCATTCTTATCTGCCTAAATAGACTAGAAACCTAACACAAGACATCCATGTTCTAAAATATTATTATAGCCTACAGTATTTTGGTGCATTTCCCCACTACTTTCTTTAGTATATTTAACTTCTCTTTGACATTTTTGTTTCCAATTTAAATTTGTTTCTGTAGACTTTGGAGCTACAGTAGTATGAAATTACTATGTGACAATCAAAAGTGAAACTGTCATACTTATTATCAGTGTACATTAAAAAGCAAAAAGTCAGCAAGAAAAAGCAACCAGCAAAGGATTCTATATTAATCTTATTTGCTATTTCTAATGATATTTTACAAAGGAAAAGACTGTAAATTAATACCTTGTCGAGAGAGAGTATGCAAACAGAAAAACAATATTTTATTTTTTCTTACTCCTTGCACTGTTTGCATCAGCACAGAAAAAAAGGGAGCTCTGGTGAAAAGTTTCATCAAAGAGGTTTCCAGTCATTCACCCTATCAATAGAACAAAACTAATAATGTGATTAGAACGTCAAGCAAAGCTTTCACTGAGCTCGTGGATGATGGAGAGAGATCTGAAGCTTTAGGCAAATATATAACCAGTCATACAAACGTTAATGGCTGAAGGATCTTAACAAAGAAAAAATATCCCAATGTGTTTAAATCAAAAGTGACTTCATTTGATGTGTGAGTTGGCTCTGAACACATTAAAGCAGCAGAGAGGAGAACACATTTTTTTTTGCTGCAAGGTTTTCTTTTATTCTGCAACTTTCAGGTTAAGTTAATCCAAACAACTGGAATTCCAATTTTGTATCAGGTGTATCAAGTAGATATCTAGGAGAACATTTTAAAATGTGAATATTCACTGTGGCATAGTATGCTCTGGATTACATTTCAAAATTTCTTGAGTTATTTTGATCCTGAATTCTGAAACGGGTGTCATAAGGGAAATCCAACTACAGGACAAAAGAACTGGATCTGCATATTTTTAGGAACTTACTAAAGTGAAACAATTTCATTATTTCAGATTTTTTTTTTCCGCCCTTCCCTGTGGAGGTGCTAGAAAGAGATTTCTCTTAAGCTTCCACCCAACACATACGGTAAAAAAGGGATAAAGAGAGGCAAATGGAGAAGATCTAATGAGAGAAAGTGGTGGTGGAAAGGACAGTCCCAGGAATTGCAGCACTGCTCTTCATTACTACTTCCCTATCCAGTTCACATATGCAGAACAGCTCACCATTTCCAGTTACCAAGGTGGCTCCTAACCTTGGCAGATGTCCTTCTCTAGGAAGGTCAAATAACCAAACTCGGCTGCAACCGAAGAACTCACTAAGGCATGAATCCTCAAGATTTCCGGGAAGTGTATCAAGTACTTATGATGACATTCTGAGAGAATGATTACAGACAAACAAGAAGATACATTTTCCAACTTGTTTGAAAAAAAATGTTTGCCCATAGTCACAAGTCAATAATTCATTCCCTTAAATGGCTTTTTGATGTGGATTTTTAAAAATAAATCTGCACCGGAATTCTTCTAGTGCTGCTCCTAGTATTTTATTAGTATTTTATCTTGGGACTGCTTTTCCTCTCCACAGCCACTTCAGTCTGATAGGTCATGCACAAGAGATGAATAAGAAATACATGATGGCTACATCTTTAAAGGAAAAAAAAAAAAAAAGCAGTTGCAGAAAAAGAGATTTCTTACCCAACAGATTTTTTCACATTATCATAGCTGTAAAGGGTTATTTGTCTTTAACCATTACAAAACAAATTGCATTCAAGTGTAAAGTCACTTCATAAACAGAAAGCACAAATGTGGGGCTCCAGTGAGCCGCTAACCAAGGTAACTCACGTGTAAAGTACTTCTTATGATGCATTAGATGTGTCAGCATATTTCCAGGCTAAGAATAGACTGGAATAAGGCATTTGTTATTTTTTTCATGAAAATAGATTGGAATTCATATTGCATATTACTCATGCAACTAGAAAACTGCAATCTTACATGTTTTCAGTTTTACTGCTTTTCTTTGCTAAACTGAGTGAAATCAATTAAGGTGACACATTATTAAAATCATTGTACATAACAAATTCATAACTTCTAGAGCAGAAGCAGCACTAATTGCTCAAAAGCTGTCTTAAACATTTATTAGCTACTGTAAAGTATGAAAAGAATACAGCCTCTAGTTTCAAAAAAACCCCAATCATACAGCTGGCAAAGATGTGACTACAGTTCAGGCAGGTAACTCACAATGAGCTCACAAAGCTCAGGTACTGTAATGCTATCTGCAGCAGCATGACAATCAGTATGGGCTGACCTCCCAACATGTACTCACATTCCCTGGTAAATGTAAATGTACTCCCAGTGAGTTCAGTCACTGAGTTCTTTCCTACCATAACGGTACTCCAGGCATCCATCTTAGGTATGCCCACAGCTGGTGGAGCCTGCAGTGGTGAAACACCCCAAGAAGTTTCAAAGTTTTTATGCAGACTGGAAAAAAACATCTTTGAAAATGCAAGCGTATTTGAACAATCTCTGGAGACTTGTTGATGAATTCAGAGAACTGTCAGTGCAGAAGGGTGCTAGGCAGGTAAGAGTAAAGGACTCCTGGGTTTGCTAAGACAGCTTTACTGTGAGTATCTGCTGATACTGTGAGGATGCAGGAAAGTGGCTGCAGATTTGTGAAATAGCAGAAATACCACATTATATGGATAATAAGTAGTCTGAAGATGCTGGAACTGAATATTAGATTTTCCTGCAATAACAGGACAGTATTCTACAGCAGAAGACTTTGTCCTCAGCTTGAGATTATTTTGTTTCAGCTGCCTTCTCTCCTGGTTATGTTCCCTTGTTAGATCTCAGTGGAATAGTCAGAAGGACAATACCAGGCTTCCAGTGCAGAAGGTATGACAAGCATTGGACCTGCAGAGCTACAGAAACACACCTACTGGTTTCCTAAAGTTTTGCATAATGTCAATGAATGTTCAGTGGTTAACCCTGCATCATCCTTCATAGAGAAAAGACAGGGAAGAAGTGACAAAGGAGAACCTGTAAGCTTCTTATTCCGTTTGGGAGAAAGGTGGTAAGAGAAACCAACAATGAGATTCTACAGTACGGATGATAAGGTTGGTGGTTGCTTTAATCACTTGAATAGCAATTAAAATTTGCCACTGTGACTGAAATTAAAGGAGCATTAGTGAGACAAAAGAGAAATTTAAACAAGAGGCTTTTAACATGTAGGCTTACAGAACCTAAAAACTAACATACAGCTGGAGCCATTTCTGTCTGCCTGAGACTTTGATATTCCGATACACAGTAAAAACAATTTATTCAGCCTTTTATTACCTAGGGAATAAATAGTTTGTAACCCTATTAAAAAAGATCAACTCATCAACTGTTTTGACTTACAGGGATACCACTATTTTTCTCTTCTGTTAACGTTCTGACCAACTAAGATCAAGACTGGAGACAGGTGGTAATTTTCCTGACAGGTGGCCACATTACATAGCACATTCCCAGTTCCCCCCTCTCCAAATGCAAATACAATCTGGAAGTACACAACTGCCAAGAATATCTTCTTTTCTTTTCTCTTTGTGTGTATACTGTTTCCTTTTTCCTCACCTCAGATAGGAACTAAAATAACACAGAGACGCACATTTGAGCAATGAAAGTTTTACAACCTCTTCTTATATTTGAGGAGTATGCACATCAAATCTATTTATCCTGGGATTTTATATAAGTAGAATATAGCAACACAAACTGTAACCTTACCTCAGCACTTGTAGAAGATGATTCATATCACTGTATTACAAATACATAGAAATGGTGTAAATTCTGAATGAGAAAGGATACATTCGTATGGCTCCTGTTCTTGTTCCAATTGCCAGAATTTTCTGAACCGGGTCAAAAGCTAAGGCAGTAGGTAGATAAGGAAAACCATGGCGAACCGTCTGAAACAGAACAAATTATCAAAGTGATTGAACTGTAACCACAGATAATAGCATGTATGTTTTATGCTACGCATATAGGAAGATAATCTATATTTTGCTACATGTTGTAGCATTTGCAATACATGTCAAGAAATGTATTTACAAAGATACAGTATTTTGAATACAGAGGTGAATTTTACTCATGCCACTGTCTAGATACGCTCTTTACTCAGTAATATTTTAAATGGTTTTGTTGGAAAAAGTAGATGGCAAAGTATAC
>WHYT01013005.1:0-15060 GCA_009806455.1 Tetrax tetrax
TAAGGATTCCTTTGGCCACTCAATCATACAATATTGAACTAATTTTAATTCCTTTTACGGGGCTCCTTTCATCCCAATTTTTAATTATTCTTCCCAATGAACTTTCTACCGGTATCTCCAGTAATTCGCTCCCTTTCTTCTGGTACTCACGCTTCGGAACCGGGATTGAACCGGATTCCGCTGGCTCATCTAGGAATTTTACCGTGGCAATTCCTACAGCCCTTGATTACCGCCCACAATCGTTCCGTTCCGTCACACACATACCTGTACACGCATAGGTGACCATGGAATTTTAATATGGCAATTCCCGAAGCCCTTGATTACCACTCACAGGTAACCAGTGGAATTTTAATAATTATTATTCCCAATCATTATTAATTTGCTCCCTTTCTCCTGGTCCTCGGTACCCATCTAGGAATTTTACTTTGGCAATTCCTACAGCCCTTGGTTACCAGTAAGTGTCTTGCAGGGGGTTTAGCACCTACCACCCTCCCACGAACCTATAGAATCTCAATCACACTCTTACACACACAGGCAACCGAATCCCACCCAACCAAACGGCCTACAGCCCTTGGTTACCAGTAAGAGTGTCTTGCAGGGGGTTTAGCACCTACCACCCACCCACGAACCTATAGAATCTCAATCACACTCTTACACACACAGGCAACCGAATCCCACCCAGCCAAACGGCACTCCTCGTTCGGATCCAACCGAACGGTATACTCACAACTCCGTCGTCTTTGTTCAGGTCCAACCAAACGGTATCTGTTGTCTTCGTTTGGATCTTCACGTGCAGAATTACGGGTTTTGGAACCGGGATTGAACCGGATTCCACTGAACTACTGCAGCCGGCAAGGGAACCTATTTTAATAATAAAATTCTTTGCTTGCTTCTGTTCGGGTTCAGGATGGTGTCAGTCCGGATCCGACCTGACCAGGAGCCACCAATAAAAACGGAGGGGCGCCCCTCCTGGATCAAGTCAGAATTCAGGAACTTAGACCATCCCAGACGAGCCCCCAAATTGTTATAAATGAATCCAAGCCCCGAAACAGGATTCCAATCAAAGTTTCCAATTTATTGAACAGAAGCAAGCAAACAGCACCGGCCAACAGCGCTGGGTGCGCCGGGAGTCTCCGCTCCACCAAGACGCACACCCTTTGTTTACAGTTACAGTATTTATAACCTCTCCCGGTCCTCCACCGTGCTTGGCTCCTTTTTGGTGCCCATCATCTACCTTCCATTGGTCACTCACACCGTTCGTGGCAGGTACTGATTAGCCAAGAGCCTGTCACTAGCCACTATACAGGTATTAATTGGCTAAGAGTATCGAAGCAGCCTGTCCCACAGTCCCGTATTTGGAGCTGTTTATGTGCCCGTGGTCATCAGCCCCCAGCCCGGTTTCTCGCCTCTTTTCTGGCACCTCCTTTCTGGCTCCGCTGTTCTGGGTCCTTGTTATGCAAACCGAGCTTGTTAAGCAGGTAAAATCCTCAATTATGTCAAACTACTAAGGCAGGAGTGAATCCTGCCAAACACATTTTTAATAACCTAAATAAACCTCCCAAATACATTTATAACTTTAAACAAAACTTATACATTACCTATACAGTTTCAAAATACAGAACTATGTACATATCACCCTGTTCTTCCCAGGATAATTAAAGATTCCATGTATATTAACACGAATCAGATGAACATATATAACATCCAGGAACCGGAGGCCTGTGGAAATGTGGGCTACTCTCCACCCTGTCACTCACATCTGTTAGCACCGCTGAAGCCATCGGGAGGTTTTAGCAGCCGCTGGGTTTTGCTCTGAAAATCTATTTCCCTCATTTCCTTTGGTTCTAGCATTAGCTTGAGCCAGAGAGGAAGCACAAAACACTACTGCAGCCTCAAAGCTGCAACATTTCCTATTTTGTTTTTAACCTGCTTTCAGTCACTACTTCAGGTCATCACTCTCACACCATGCAGGGTATGGAGACTGAGGGAGGGAGGGGCACAAAGAAAGAAGAGCTTCTGCATGCAGGGCATGTTTTCTGATGTAAAACCCTAGCATCCTCTGATATGCATAGCCCACATATAAACCCTGTGTTCTGGTTTTATTTGGGGGGCGGGCGGGGCTACGGTGGTAACTTCTGTAAGAAGCTGCTAGAAGGTGTTTCCCCTTTGTCCAGTGGATTCGGCCAGGCCTAGGGTGGACCCACTGCTGGTTAGGGCTGAGCCAATTGGTAGCAGAATGTTCCATGATAACGCCTCTGCAATAATGTATTTAAGAAGGGGAAAAAAAAAAAAAAAAAAAAAAAAAAAAAAAAAAAAAGAGAGGAAGATGTGAAGCAGCTGAGTGGGGGCCGAGAGGGGGAGGCGCGAGCCTTGTGGGCCTTGCAGGCCTCACCCTCTGGCCTCCTGCTGGGCAGCTGTCTGGGCCGACTTGGCCCACCCCAGCTGCAAGAAGTGGAGAGGAGAGGAGATGAGATGTGAAGAGAACCTGAGAGGCATCTGCCTGCCTGTTACAAAGAATTTCTTGTGAGAGAATGGCTGCAGAAGCCCAGGCCAGTGAAGCAGGAGAGGGAGGAGTAATGTGGCCTCCTGGACAGAATTCCCCTGCAGCCAGTGGCGATGACCATGGTGGAGCAGGCTGTCCCCCTGCAGCCCATGGAGGTCCATGGAGGAGCAGAGATCCACCTGCAGCCCGTGGAGGACCCCACGCTGGGGCAGGCATACGCCTGAAGGAGGCTGTGGCCCATGGAGGGCCCACTGGGGCAGCTGTTCTGGAGGGACTGCACCCTGTGGAAGAAATGACCTATGCCAGAGCAGTTTCACAAAGGACTGTAGCCCGTGGGAGAGACCCCACAAAGAAGCAGGGGAGGAATGTGAGTTCTTCCCCCGATGACAAAGCGGAGGCATAAATTGAATTCTACGTTGTGACTTACTTTATGGAAAAATCTGAGTCCGTCTGAGCACCAATCTTCCTATATCTGTTTGAAAACTGATTCGATAGACACACGTTTCACAGGGCACTCCTTGTATGATATAACGGTATCCAATACTTGTCTGGCTGTTGGTTTTTTTCTTTTAACAACTCATGGAACACTGAATAAAGGACTCTCCAATATGCAATACATATCAAGGTCATGGATGTTGATGATTTTATGAAATCAACTGGGAAATCTGCATAGACAGTCAGTACAGCTTTTCTGTTTAGACCAGATTTAATGCAAATATTCCAGAGAACAGGAAACAGGAATTGTCCCTGTGAGATATGTTCACCTGATTCGTGTTAATGTGAAGCAGTACTAGGGTTGCATGGTGAAATGTGACCCTTTTTGTATATGGAATCTTTAATTATCCTGTTTGTTCTTATATAGTCACAGGCTTAGGGGAAACAGGAAGATATGTACATATCTAAGCCCATGTTTTTTTGTAACTGTATAGGTAACGTATAAGTTTTGTTTGAAGTTGTAAATGTATTTGGAAGGTTTATTCGAGTTATTAAAATGTGTTTGGCGGGATTCACTCCTGCCTTGGTAGTTTAACATGATTAGAGGTTTTACTTGCTTAGCAGGACTGCAAGGTTATAAGAAGGACATTCAACAAGGGAGCAAGCAAAAAGCGGGAAAACCGGGATGGGGGCTGATGGCCACAGGCATGTAAACACTCCAAATATGGGACCAGCCGCTTCGGTACTTCTAGCCAATTAACATCTGTATAGAGGCTGGAGACATGCTCTTAGCGCCTGTTGCGAACGGTGTGAATGTCTGCAAGACATCTCAAGCCTGTCTGGAAATCCTGCCCTCTGGGCAGTGGAAATTATTGGGCAGAGATCCCTGTGGGCACCAATTAGGAAAGAAAAATAAACCCTCCTGCCCTTAGGTATCTCTATCCTTCTGCTAATGTGTCCTTTCTTATCAACTGGAAACAGCCCTCAAGGATGTCGATCGCAGGAAATCACCTCCAGGTTTGCAAGACACCACTTTAGATTTGATGGAAAGAAAAAGAGCTCTGTCAAATCACTGCCTCTGTCATTTGCACAATGAAACAATGGTCAAATAGGGACTGCTTGCTTATTCACATTCAGCAACCCAGAGCATAAAACAAACCAGAGAGCTGGCAGATTAGCTGAACATAACATGCTGGGTAATTTATTATGCACAGCTCTCTAATGAGCTGTGAAATAAATTCAAATGTGGCCATTTTAGCAAATTCAGAATAATCTACATCTCTCAAACATCTGAGCTAACGATTCACATTCCACAAATGGAAATATCACTCCCCTAGACTGTTGCTCCTGGTTTTAATGTCAAGGGTGCAGTAACCATTCTATACCTGTTCTTTGCCTCATAGAGGTACCTAAATGCTCCAGCCCAGCTCTAGTTTCTCTCCTGCCTTGGGCTGCACAGGCAGTGCCTTTGTAGTGCCTTCACTGCAGGGTGGATATTTACTAAGAATTGTGAGACCCATCAGAAAATATCTTTTGATGTGAGAACTTTAGCAAGGGCTATCTTGGTTACTCCTCTACATAGTTATCATCACTTTTCTACATTTAACCATAAAACCAGTTCTCTACTGTTATATATGTTCGTCTGATTCGTGTTAATATACATGGAATCTTTAATTATCCTGAGAAGAACAGGGTGATATGTACATAGTTCTGTATTTTGAAACTGTATAGGTAATGTATAAGTTTTGTTTAAAGTTATAAACGTAGTTGAGAGGTTTATTTAAGTTAATAAAAATGTGTTTGGCAGGTTTCACTCCTGCCTTAGTAGTCTGACCGGTTTAACAAGCGCTGTTTGCATAACAAGGACCCTTAACAACGGAGCCAGAAAAAGACGGGAAATTGGGCTGGGGGCTGGTGACCACGGGCATGTAAACAACTCCAAATTGGGACCAATTCAATAAATTGGAAACTTTGATTGGAATCCTGCTCTGGGGCTTGGATTCATTTATAACAATTTGGGGGCTCTGTTGATGTTGAAGTCCCCAGAAGATATAGCCCCTGACACCCCTATTCTTCTTTAAACATTCTCTCATCTCGTTCCTGCTTGAGACAGTTCCTTCGAAGATGTCCCCTCTCATTACAGTAGTAACAGACAAGTTTTGTGAGCCTTTCTCCGTAAGGCTGCTCTCGGGGTGTCCGCTCTATTCTTTCTCCCTTTTTTTTCTCCAGACAGAGTCTGGAGTCCAATTTATTGAATAGAAACAAGCAAACAGCGCTGGGTGTGCCGGGAGTCTCCGCTCCACCAAGACACACACCCCTTTGTTCACGGTTACACTATTTATAACTTCTCCTGGTCCCCGCACCGTACTTGTCTCCTTTTTGGCGCTCACCATCTACATTCCATTGGTCACTCACACCGTTCGCGGCAGGTACTGATTGGCTAAGAGTGTGTTACTAGTCACTACACAGGTGTTAATTGGCTAGGAATACCGAAGCGGCTGGTCCCAATTTGGAGTTGTTTGCATGCCCGTGGTCACCAGCCCCCAGCCCGGTTTCCCGCCTTTTTCTGGCTCCATTGTTAAGGGTCCTTGTTATGCAAACAGTGCTTGTTAAGCAGGTAAAATCCTCAATTATGTCAAACTACTAAGGCAGGAGTGAAACCTGCCAAACACATTTTTATTAACTTAAATAAACCTCCCAAATATGTTTATAACGTTAAACAAAACTTAGTTACCTATACAGTTTCAAAATACAGAACTATGTACATATCACCCTGTTCTTCTCAGGATAATTAAAGATTTCATGTATATTAACACGAATCAGGTGAACATATATAACATGGACTTCTCTAAGTAACTCCTCTAATCCTCTTTCTTGCCAGTTTTCTAGTTTTTCTAATTTCTTTCTTATATCTCCCCAGGATTTAGCTACGAATTGCAATCTAAGAAGTGTGGTCCCGGCCACTGTATCCAGATCAATTCCAGAATACATTTGTAAGCTCTTTCTCAGCCTCTCCTGACGTGTGGAAAACAGACTCCACAATCTGTAAGATTGTAAAGTAGGTATGTTTATTCAGCGCTGGGCAGCACCGGGGGGTAGTCCCACCAAAACTGTGTGCACCTGACGCGGCAACTCTCTTTAAATTTATACAACCAAATATTACATATACATAAAGTTTCTCAATACGCCTATACATATGCATGACCTATCCCCGCTTCGTATTAAAATTAGTCCCAAGGGGTCATTTCCATAAACTCCTCCTGTCTGGGCTTGCGCAGTGCCTCCGGGTGGTGGTCGTCGGGGGTCGTGGGGATGAAGGCAGGTGACTCCTCTTCGTCACTGCTAGTAACCTTTTGTTCTTGCGCAAACTCAGTTATCCTTTGGCTTTTATTCAAGCTGCAGGGTCGGTCTCAGCTGGTTCTTGAAGCGACCCCCCTAGTCCTTAGCAGGAACTGTCTTTCCTGAAGAATCACAAGACTTTCTGCTTCAGATAGTTTGCACAATGGTTAGCAAATCGTTAAGCAGGTGGCTAGCAAAACATTAAGCACTATTTATCAACTTGATTCTTTAATATGCACAGCAATAATTAATCAATGCCATATCTACTAAAATTTCTTTAACTCCTTCTCGCACTCCAACCATTCTGTTGGAGATTCATCTTTTCCTTGTTGTTCATTAAATGCTTTATTAATGTTTTGCCCTCGGGGAACTGCTTCTTTTATTCCGTGTATTAGCGTTCTCAAATCCCTCATATTCTGTCTCCCTTGGGGTTGTTGATGATCCCAGTGGGGATCCACATGTGGCCATTTCTGATCTCCCGGGGGTCCTGCCTGATTCTATCTTTCCCAAATTCTCATTCCAGCTTGCCTGATTATCCCTCTTTCCTCAGTAGTAAATAAGATCCCTAAAATGGACTGTAGTTCCTCCCAGGTATAAGTATTGGGGCCCAGGAATTGATCCAGTCTTTCGGCTACTCCATGGGGATCATCTAATAGGGTCCCCATTTCTTTCTTGAAATCTCTTACATCTGTGGTATTTAATGGGACTGCCATTAACCCGATGCCTCCCTGATTGCCTCCAAGGGGTACCTCTCTTAAGGGATATAAAGAAGCTTCCCCAGATATGGCGGTCCTGCTTCTTGTACATGCAGCTGGAGGCTGGGATAATATGGCCCCTAGAGTGGCGGGAGCCGCCGGGGGATTGTTAAAATATGGAGGTGGATTGTTAAAATATGGGGGCGGTAGATGATCCAGTGGTTCCCATTTATCATCTTTTCCCCACCCCCCTTCATTCTCATCTTGTTCTTCTTCCTCAGACTCCTCATCTGTTTTTAACGTAAATATTGAGGCTGGAGAAGCACATGACGTCCTGATCCATAATTCTGCATAATCGCTTTCCTCCTGACTAAAAGGTTCCTTTAAGTTAACATATATACCTAAAGCCCGGCAGATCCAGCCTTCAAAAGATCCAAAACCAGGCCAAAAGACATGTGGCTTTAAAGGCTCTTTCGGCCAGTCAATCATACAGTATTGAATCAATTTTAATTTACTTTTTCCTTTTCTGGGGCCCCTTTCATTCCAATTCCCAGTCATTATTCCTAATGGACTTTCTAGCGGTATGTCTGGTAATTTGCTCCCTTTCTCCTGGTCCTTGGTCTTCGATTCTGTCTGACCCATCTAGGAATTTTACTGTTGCAATTCCTACAGCCACAGAATTGCCTTCTGTGGCAATTCTTCCACAGAAGAATAGGGGTGTCAGGAACTATATCTTCTGGGGACTTCAACATTAACAGAGCCCCCAAATTGTTATAAATGAATCCAAGCCCCGCAACAGGATTCCAATCAAAGTTTCCAATTTATTGAATAGAAACAGGCAAACAGCGCTGGGAGTCTCCGCTCCACCAAGACGCACACCCCTTGGTTCACGGTTACAGTATTTATAACCTCTCCCGGTCCCCCCACCGTACCTGTCCCCTTTTTGGCGCTCACAATCTACATTCCATTGGTCACTCACACCGTTCGCGGCAGGTACTGATTGGCTAAGAGAGTGTCACTAGCCACTATACAGGTGTTAATTGGCTAAGAGTACCGAGGCGGCTGGTCCCAATTTGGAGTTGTTTACATGCGCATGGTCACCAGCCCCCAGCCCGATTTCCCGTCTTTTTCTGGCTCCGTTGTTAAGGGTCCTTGTTATGCAAACAGCGCTTGTTAAACCGGTCAGACTACTAAGGCAGGAGTGAAACCTGCCAAACACATTTTTATTAACTTAAATAAACCTCTCAACTACGTTTATAACTTTAAACAAAACTTATACATTACCTATACAGTTTCAAAATACAGAACTATGTACATATCACCCTGTTCTTCCCAGGATAATTAAAGATTCCATGTATATTAACACCAATCAGATGAATCTTTATCCTGCACCTCCCGCACAAGGATAATCCTGATAAGAACCAAGGGGCCTCCTTCAAGAACCAGCTAAAACTGACCAAATGACTTCTTGATACCCAAATGACCTCTTGGAACTAATTGTAATACCCAAATGACTCCTTGGAACTAATTTTAATACGAAGCGGGGATAGCTCATGCATATGTATAGGCGTGTTTTAAAACTTCAAGTATATGTAACACTTGGTTGCATAAATTCAAAGTGAATTGCCATGTCAGGTGTGCACGATTTTGGTGGGACTACCCGCCGTGCTGCCCGGCGCCGAATAAACATACCTACTTTACAATCTTACAGATTGTGGAGTCCGTTTTCCGCACATCACTTCAGTAGCAAGCAACTAAAGTTGCAGACATGTCTGCAGTTCTTTGAACGCACTCACACTGCAAACAGTATGAGCGCCCCTTCCTCGAATTTGCTGGTTGAACTCCTCCTTAAGCTCTCCATATATGGTCTTGAGAACAGGGTCACATCGCTCCTTGATTTTCTGGCTCCAAAGTGATGGCTCAGCCTGTCTTCACAGCTGGTGTTTGAGGCCCACCTTTGTTCTACCACTTTTCTTAGTTACCCCAGACATGGTAGGCTAACTTGTAACAAACGAAATATTGTCTGTCTCACAGAACAAAATACATCTGTCTCTCAGGGGAACAGCAGGATGGCTATCTGAACCATTACCTAAATGAAGGTTAACAAAATAAAAACTGTCTTCTCAGAGACACTGGAAATAGTGATAAACAGCCCTTCATGCTCATCAAAGATCAGATGGGGATCAGATGTTCAGTATTGAACAATTAGTATCAGAGAATATTTGCTAATTAGACAATTCCTTGCTGTTTTTTTTTTTTTTTTCAAATGAGCAAAATAAGCCATGACTTCTTTAGAAAATCCTGTTCTTTAACTTCAAATACAGCGGAATGAATACTCTCAGCTTCTTATGGTTATGCTACAGTATCAGCTTTCATTAAGAAGAAGTTAGTCTGCTCCTCTTTAATTCTTTATGTGTGATGTTTTTAATGTCCATGTTGGTAGAGCAGTGTCTGTCTCAGCAGAGAACGATTGGAGCACTGATTCTAGAAAGGTTCTTCATTTTACATGTTATGATCCACTCCAACAGGAATATGAAGATGAGGACTTTCAACCATTCACAGAGTTCTTGCTGTCACTTGCAATCAAATGTGCTCAGAGGCTTGGCTCAGAGTACTGTACTTCCCTTGTTATGCTTTTCTCTTTCCCTATACAATCACTCCACATACATACACACTCATTTCTTAACACCTTTACCTTCACAATCCTATAACTATGTCAAGAGTCAATAAGAAAACTCTGAATTGCAAGCTTTTAAGGGAAGGATTGTGGGTTTTGTATGTCTGTGCCTCAGTTTTTGCCAAAAACCAGCTCCTCACTCAGGTAATTCCTCTGAAAGCCTCAAGCAGCTACATGTGCAGCAAAACCACAGTGATCCCAATATAACTTTTGACTCATAGAATCATAGAATCTTAAGGTTGGAAAAGACCTCCAAGATCATCAAGTCCAACCATCAACCTAACATCACCATGCCCACTAGACCATGCCCTCGAGTATCACGTTTACACATCCTTTGAACACCTCCAGGGATGGTGACTCCACCACTTCCTTCGGCAACCTGTTCCAGTGCCTGATCAGTCTTTCAACTAAAGAAGTGTTTCCTAATATTCATCTAAACCTCCCTTGCCACAACTTGAGGCCATTTCCTCATGTCCTATCACAAGTTATTTGGGAGAAGAGACCAACACGTGCCTCCCTACAACCTCCTTTCAGGTAGTTGTAGAGAGCAATGAGGTCTCCCCTCAGCCTTTTCTCCAGACTCAATAATCCCAGTTCCCTCAGCCGCTCCTCAATAAGACTTGTGCTCCAGACCCCTCACCAGCTTCATTGCCCTTTTCCAGACACGCTCCAGTAACTCGATATGCACCCTGCCTGAAACACTAGTACTGCCTTCTACCCCAACGCATCTAAGTATTAGTGCAGAGTAAACAGTGACACAGAAGTATGCTCTTTGCCTTCAATTTTAGAGCAGTTTTACCTCAAGATCTTATCTAATTGGGATGCAGGACCTTCAAAAAGAAATTTGAGAGAGCATTATCAACAGTCTCCTGCAAAGCCTGTTTTAATTAAGCTGTATTGAGTCAGCTGCATTTTGAGCTTATGCCTTTAGTTCGTGGGTGTGAATCATCTTCATCGTTTGTGTTCTCATTATTTCACTGATGGAAAAGATAGCAGGAAAGGATTCCTCAGGATTGATTAACTAAGCTCTCACCCCATTGCCCTTGGTAAGTTTAAAAAGAACCAGTGGTTATAATCATCTTTATCACTGCATGTTTTGCAGCCACGCAGATTTCCATCTTTTCTTTTATCACATCATGACTTTGCACTTAAAGGAGCACATAACTCTGCTAAAGCAATCATTCCCTCTCTCTCTGCTAAAGCAACTGTCCCTTATGTCCCCAAACAACAGTTGCCAAGAAGGTTCTGAATAGCTACAGAATGCTATGAAGCTCCCTTCAGTGAGCACGGCTTTATAAAAGTAGAGAACATGACATTAATATTGGATTGCTTTGTGAAAGCTCCTAGCATGAACCAGGGGACCTGGGTGCCTCTGGGCTGCAAGGTGTCAGAGCAGACTTGGACAGATACATTTTTTTTTGGGAGAACAGATAACTTTGAATGAGAGTCTTGTATAGTTTATGTGCTATGACTTCCCTAGGGAAGGCAACTGATGAGAAAGGGGTTTTTTTTGAAAGGTTTAAGGACCTCTGGGTTTGTGTTCCTCCTTTTGTTGAGCTTGCTTTAATGATATTAATAAGATGGCCTGATGGATTTGATGGAGCATTGTTTCCATCTCCTGGTTGCCAAAAGAAAGTCTGAATTTCAGAAAGATTTTATTGCCAATATAAAGCTTTGTAACCTACTTCTTCTAAGCAGTAAAGCAGAACAAAAAGGAATTATTAAAGAACAAACATTAGAATTGTGCTTTTTACAGAGTTTAAAGGTGAAGTTGTACAAGTATAAGAAACTAATTAAGCTGGCTGTGTGATATTTCGTTATCTTAGATCCTAGGAGAAAGATTTATTTGTGTTGCACTAAATTAATTACATTTTCATACTGATTGACACAGACCTTGCTTCCACTTGTCTTGCAAAAGTAACCATTATCTAACCATAATTCTTTAAAATAGGCTCCGGAACTTTTACAGTGATGCTATTTTACAATTCTTTGATGAACAAACACTTTGTCTGGACGTAACACTGGTCTGAAAAATCTTACAAGCATATTGTTTCCCTTTTTCAACTAATAGCAGTTTTCAAAAGGGCATTATTTTTTTCTGAGTGAACAGTATTTTTAACTTCTGCAAATATGCTGTACCGTTACCAGCTTCCAGGTGCAGACATTTTTTGGTAGAGGAATGTGAATGCAAGTAAGGGAAGTTTGTTTCCTTTTTTATCTGCAGTCAGCTTCTAAAAAAATGTTGGTGCCTGGAAATCAAGCACAAACACATTTCAGTTGTATGGCTCCTTGCATCTCCCCCAGCTGACACCAAATAGCCACCTTCAGGAAGATGAGCCTTAATCTCCTAGCTGTACTTGTGTTAGCTGTAAGAAGGCTGCTGAGCTGCAAGGGTCCTAATGGCCAGCAGTGGGGCATGTGTATAGTATATCTGGGGACACCACTTGCTTTAGCCCACTGACTGGCCTGCTTTCCTCAGGGGACTTTCCTTCTATGACCTCTTCCATTGTAGGCTGGTGCAAGCATGAATTGGACATGCAAATACATGCCTCAAATAATGACTTCTCATCTGGTAGAAACCCCAAATTCAAGGATGTAACATCTCCTACTGCTTGACAATGGTGCCACAGTGTAAGTATTTACTGTAGAACATTAGTCATTGCTGTGCTTCAGAAGGAGAGTCCATATTCCTCTTCCAGCACAAAGGGAGAGGATGCATTTACCTGTGGATGAAGTTGCCGGTGACGTGCGGAAAACAGACTCCACAATCTGTAAGACTGTAAAGTAGGTATGTTTATTCAGCGCTGGGCAGCACCGGGGGGTAGTCCCACCAAAACTGTGTGCACCTGACGCGGCAACTCTCTTTAAATTTATACAACCAAATATTACATATACATAAAGTTTCTCAATATGCCTATACATATGCATGACCTATCCTCGCTTCATATTAAAATTAGTCCCGAGGGGTCATTTCAATAAACTCCTCCTGTCTGGGCTTTTATTCAAGCTGCAGGGTAGGTCTCAGCTGGTTCTTGAAGCGACCTCCCTAGTCCTTAGCAGAAACTGTCTCTCCTGAAGAATCACAAGACTTTCTGCTTCAGATAGTTTGCACAATGGTTAGCAAATCATTAAGCAGGTGGCTAGGAAAACATTAAGCACTATTTATCAACTTGATTCTTTAATATGCACAGCAATAATTAATCAATGCCATATCTACTAAAATTTCTTTAACTCCTTCTCTCACCGGTGCCAGGGAAAAACAATGAGGATGTAGTATGCTGCTCTTAAGTGAACCAGGAAGATGATCCTAACTAAGCAGAAAAGCACTAGAACATTTTTGGATTATATTAAAAAGCTGCTTTCCTACTGTTAGAGAATTTATCACCTTTTTTTTTTTTGCTTGAGGGGAAAAAATATAGGAAAGTTAATCTGAAAATGTTACCTTGCTATCTTGGTGTACTTCATAATGGATTATCTTCTCCTGATCTTGAAAGAAAATTTTGAGAATCCTCTTGATTCCCATGGAAAGTAGGCACACTGGGAACTGCCCAAGGTTTCTGGTCTGAATAATTTTCCATGTGCCTGACTCCTTCCACTCATTCATGCTTCTTGTGGATTCCTGCTCATCTCTGTAATGGAAATTGCATGTGGCGTGTCTTTCACACTCATAGCCTTATCAAGATAAAGCTGACATCTTCTCTCTTCTTGGCCTCTGACTCTGCATCACAATGTTGTGATGTGGAGAAGTCTTGGCTGGCTCCAGACAGACAAGGACTTCTATTTCCCACAAGACCAGAGATGCTTTGTTACACTCATAAAGTGCCTGTCAGAGTGATGGGGTTAAGTGCTGCCCAAATTACACCAAAAGCAAAGGGGAACTGGTACAAGAAATTATGATGAAAGGAAGGAAACTTCAGGCTAGACCCAAGCGCCGCGAAGAGTTTGGTCATCTTGTGGGGAGAATGGCACAAATTCAATTCAGTGGACAAGCTTTCATAGTAGGCGAAGGTGAATGCATTACATTTTCTTGGGTCACAGCCATGTGCTGTGTCTACCTGATTTACAAAGTTTTAAATAGTTTTTCTAAGCACTGTGAACAATTTAGATACAGAAATCTGTGCCCAGATACTTCACATAAGAGCCACACTGTAGTGATAAGAGTTGTCTGACCTAAGGGAGAAAGTCATGTCCTCACCTCCTCTTTTGCACTGAGCAGCGGAGAGATGCATGCATCCAACCAGCTCTATGCTTCATGGAAGGCCTGATGCATGTGAGTACGGAAGCAACACTATCCCCAACAAAAATGCTGTTAGGATAAAAACTCTTGACTTATCACTGGGGACAGCCTCTGCGCTGGGGCAGAGCCTCTTAACCACGGTATGCCACAAAAATTGAAGGGGAGAAACTAGCCTCTCTTTCCCAGCATAAACTGAAGCCCATGTTCTCTAGAGACTGATGTGATAAAATTCTGTCTCCAGCATGCTGAGCATACTCTTCAGAAGTCACTATTATTCTACCATGCCACTGCTGCCTATCTGATAAACTCACAGGCTCCTATTTTCCCTCATGATATTTGCATTGATACTAGTCACCTCAAACTCTGAATAGAAACCCACGCACTATCTTGCATGCTGTACAGAGAGGTGACTACTTTGAGCTGCAGAAAATCCCCCTTCAGTGGCAATGGAAAACCTATTAAACTCACCTCACTTTCTTCATTTTTTTGCATGGTCCTTATTTAATAGGTACTCAGTCACTGAGCCCACAGCTTCGTAGCCAGCACGATCCACAGCTGTGCGGCGCAGTGCAGTGCAGAGAGGGGATTTGGAGACCGGTCACCAGTGGCGTCCCTCAGGGGTCTGTGTTGGGCCCAGCCCTGTTCAACATCTTTGTCGGCGACATGGACAGTGGAATAGAGTGCACCCTCAGCAAGTTCACCGATGACACTAAGCTATGTGGTGCCGTCGACACGCTCGAAGGGAGGGATGCCATCCAGAGGGACCTGGACAGGCTGGAGAGGTGGTCCCGTGCCAACCTCATGAAGTTCAACCAGGCCAAGTGCAAGGTCCTGCACCTGGGTCGTGGCAATCCCAGGCACAAATACAGGCTGGGCGGAGAATGGATGGAGAGCAGCCCTGAGGAAAAGGACTTGGGAGTGATGGTGGACGAGAGGCTCAACATGAGCCGGCAGTGCGCCCTGGCGGCCCAGAAGGCCAACCGCATTCTGGGCTGCATCAAGAGGAGCGTGGCCAGCAGGTCGAGGGAGGTGATTCTCCCCCTCTACTCTGCCCTGGTGAGACCCCACCTGGAGTACTGTGTCCAGTTCTGGAGCCCCCAACATAAGAAGGACATGGACTAGTTGGAGAGGGTCCAGAGGAGGGCCACGAAGATGATCAGAGGGCTTGAGCACC
>WHYT01013006.1:0-37570 GCA_009806455.1 Tetrax tetrax
TTTTTTTGTTTATTGTTTCGTTATTATTTTTAGCTGACCGCACTGTGTTTGAGGGTATGTTAGAACTCTTATGTTTTCTTCCAGGTACTCGTAGGCTGGTTTTGGATGTTCGATGCCAGTTAAAGATGAGGCTAACCGTTTAAATGCTTTTAAAAAAGGTTGAATTGATGTATTAGATAACTTTAGAGTATATCATTTGTTCATGCTAATAATTTCTTTTTTTTTCTTTTTTTTCACTGGTTCTAGAGTTAAGATTTAACTCGGTGATAGACTGTTTGGTTTTAGAGTACATAGGTTGTGTCTAGCTTAAAATTATTTAAGTATATATGTGAATGTTCTGCAAGCTTTTTTTTTTTTTCTCCTAAATAGAAAAGCTATAGTTGATGATGTAAAGCAAAGAATATACTATGGCAGCAGAAGTTGTGTAACAGCATGACATTCAAACTAATTTTTTCTCTCTTTCTTACCAATACAATATTTTATATTTGAATGCAATCTTAGTACTTAAAAATAAAATGTGGGCAGTTTTTCTTGTTGTCCAGACAAGTTCTTTGGTGTCAGAACTGGCTGGTAGCTACTTTGAAAGCTATTAAAGTAGGTAGCAGATGCAGTTAATGCTTATCTTGTGTCTTGAGATACACCTAGAACTGACTCCCAGGCCAAAACTAAGGAAAGGTTCTAGTGTTCAGGTACTGGTCTTACCTATTCTGAGTTTTCACTATTTAGAAACTTTCACTACTAGCTAAATTATCACCTCCAGCCATTTAGTCTGAAAGCTGATTTCATGCCAAATTGTTGCACTGTTTAGTCTCTTTAACAGCTTCTGAATTTCACATGCGTATCTGACTGTATATCCCGATTACTGTAAATTTCATGAAACAGTCACAAAACAGCTTTGAGGTAGAGTAGGATCCCACGGTACCCTGAGCTGTGTCTGATGTCCTTGCAGGCTTTGACTTTAGAGAGGTACTGAGTGTTTGAAAAACTGGTAGGTTTTTTACAGGATTGGATTGGAATTGTTTTCACAAAAATCAAAAGTTAACTCTGTACATTTAAATGCAAAGTTAACTACTAGTGTTGAGGTAAAACATGTAAGGATGGGCAAGTTCAGTAATTAGCATTTTACTCTTTGGTTGGATGGTGACTTGGAAAGGACCAGAAGGCATTGGGTTGGTTGGGTTTTTTCTTCTTTGTTGTCAGTCAGGTTGCTTTCTGAAGCCAAAAGCTGCGAGATGAGCAGAATCCATCTGGATATCCAGAGAATCCTGCTGTGTGGGATTGGGGATTAGCAGCCCTTACACTTCTGTTATGAGAGGCTGCAAATGGAGATGTGAAATTTTTAGGTTGATAATAGGTCACAGTTTAGACAGCCAGAGAATTTGTGGAACGTGTCTGTCCTTTCTCTACAACTTCAGGGTTTGTATGGTTACATGGTTTCCAGTAGAGTGCAAGTGACGTATTCCTCAGAAAGCCGGTGGGAAAAAGCCTTCCGATAAAAGGAGAACAAGAGTTGCTTAACTCCGTTGGTGTCCCAGGCCAAGCATTAAAACCTGAGTTTGCAGGTTGGGTGTCTGCTCCAGAGACCAGGTGTCTGAAGGGTTTGGAAATAGCTGTACCTATGTGATGTTTGATTTAGCTAAGTTGTGATACTGTGATTTCATTTTAAAAATAAGTCCTTCAGGTATACAGTGTTACAATGTGTAACTCAGTACTAGAAAGCAGAAGCCTTTTCATGATTTAGGATGCTACCATTGTTTTTATTAGGGGAAATGGAGAGCAGGTTGGTCGACATGTGTTTTGAAATCTCTCTCCTTTTTTTTTTGTTTTGTTTCTTTGTACCAAAGCTAAAATGGAGGGAGGGAGAGAGCCAGGTTGGCATGGATACATGACATATTAAACATGGCATTCTGGTTTTGTATCTTTAAATCAGAAATTCTTTATGTAATGTGCAGTGGTAGCAAAACTGTCTTTTTATCAGAGTCAGGAGACCACCTTATAAAAATGCTTTCATAGCCTGTTCTTGAAATGGCAGTGGTCTACATGTTTTCTTAATACAAAGAAAATAATTCAGGTGCTACTACCATTGAAATTTTATAGATCTGTTCTTTTAGTTTTATCTAACAGGTTGATTCTTGCCTCAGTGACATTGGACAGCCTGATTAAACATAGACAACCTTATCCGCAAGATTCTACATTCTCAGAACAGTTCTTTGACTGGTGAAATGCTCAAGAACAGCTTGTAATATTCACAACTTTTTTATAAGTATTTTCTTTCGGAGATTTTCAAGATGTGGCAAACAGGTCCTTATATAGTGTTGCCAAAGCTGAGCTGCAGAGCTTGATAAAGTCACTTTCACATATGTTAACTAAGGAGCCTCCTACCTTGTAAGATTATGGAGCTGTTTCAGCTTGATAATGTTTTAGGCTTGACTAGTGTATGTCACGAAAAATAAACTAAGCTATCACAATGCAACTTCTCCTGTATTTTTTTTTTCTCATTTAACTTCCTTACTAAATTAAAACTGGAGGGGGGAAGGAGGGACAGTAGTGGTATTTGGAAGTTTCACAAAGCCTAAAATTGGTCCTAAGTATTCAGTGATTTTTTTGATGTAAAAATTCTAGAAGTTCAGAATTCCTTTTGTTCCAGTTTCAAACAATGTAGCATTGTTCCTAGTGTACAGAAACAAAATAAGTGAAACTAGTCAAACTTTCATTGTCCAAACAGACAAATAAACAATTGCTGTTTTACTTAGCTTTTTGCTGGATTGTTAGCAACTGCTAATTTTTAGGACTTAAAATTGGGGTTAGCGTGAGAGAGGGTGAAGCTGGGAGATCTCTTATGTGAAAATGACTGCTAAGAAAGATGCTTCTAAACTCAAGATACTTATTCTGGAACCATAGGAATTGCTATACTGGTTTCTGTCATTAGTCTTCTAGTGAAAACTTTGAAGTAGGCAATTAAAGTATTACTGCTATGAATTTTTTTTCTGAAATCCATGAGACTGTAGTAAGATATCCAAGCTGTCGTGTTTGAAAGGTTAAAAATGTAGAGTTTGGTGTCATCATGAATATGTTCAACTGGGCTTGAAACAGACTTGATAGTTGTGGCACCATTTTAGGTTGGGGAAGATGTGGCTTTGTGTTGCCTTGCTGCCTTTTTTTTTTTTCTTAGGCTTGGTTTTGCTTTGACTCTCAACTTCATAGAAAGGCCTTTCCTTCATATATAGCAGGAGGAGACTAGAAGTTATCTTGAGTAATTTTTTTTTTTTGTCCTAGTTCTCTTTTAAGTAAACAGCCCCAAGTTTCTGACTTCCCATGCCTCTATGCAGTGTAGCTGTTTATCTCTCAACCCAGTTTTAGCCATACCTTCTTTTAGAAATGGCGTGATCAAAACTACATGCAGACTAAATAATTACGTAACTGATAATGTTTCCTTTGTTTGTTTAGACTTTTTTTGTTTATTTGACCATGTTGAGCAAAGGTGCTGCACTATGTGGAAGAGTGCTCGTGCCTCTTTCCTGAACTGATATTGTAAAGTGTTTCAGAGTTTTTGAAGGGGTAACTTAAGTTAATTCCCCTTCTGTAGAGACATGCACCTTCAATGGCTGCTCTGAAGTTCCTACACTGAACGTACCGATAAGCTAAAACTTCATCTGCAGGCTTAATCTTTCTCCTCTCCCCTGTTTACTAATTAGTAAACAATGCTATAAGTTTCTAAACTTACCTACAAGGATTGCTGTTAGTGTTTCAGTCTGATCAAAATTAAGGATTTAACCTACCCGATGGGTGTAGTCACCTCTTTTGAGAGGGGAGGCTTAGTCCTTCTGAAAGGTGAAGCTGACAGTGTTCTTAGTTGTTTTTCTTGACCCATACAGCGTTCTAGGAGACAGACTAGTGGGAGATGACATCCTTTGAAGGAGCTGCATGTTAATTAAACCTGCTAGATGTCTTCATATTTCTTAATATCTTCTGTACCTGATAACTGCAAACCAGGCCATTCTGCCAATTTATCTGATCACCTCAAATGCCTTTGTTAACTTTTTTTTTAAAAAAAAAGCAAAAAAAAAAAAAGCAGAGTCGAGGTCTGCCACAGCAAGTGGAGTTTAATGAGATTGCGTGTGATCAGTAGCAGTCCCACCAATTACTCTTTGTTGCTTTGGTGGTATTTTGGGTAGTACAGTCTTTGCTTAAAATTATATCTTCCCCTTATACTTTACATCTGCTACTTCAGTTGTGCCACCATTGCAGTCCACTAAAAGGTCTCTCCGTGCTACTGGACAGTCTAGAACTAGGAAGAATAAGAATTAAGTGCCCGAGGCTTTATATATTACAAGAATTACCTGTTCTGCCAAATGTGCTAAATAATATGTGTGACCAACCAGCTGGATGTGGCTTAGCTGTACATGTGGAGAAGGATAAGCAAGTGAATGCTGTTTCAGAGTCTGTGAATGAGTCTCTAAAACATCAGTAAATATTTTTGTCCTCTTATATGCTTCAGAGCACTTGTTCAACTTTGATAGTTTTTGTACTTGTTACCCGTGGGTGTTACGGGGGATGTGGAGGTTAAGTGAAAAGAATTTCTGCTTGTGTCTTAGAATATATAAGCAACAACTCAGGTTGTGTGGACTTATTTAATTTTTATCTTAGTACTAGGGCAAATGGGCTTCCTTCTTAAGGAAGTAAAACATTAGCTTCCACTTTAATCTTAAAACACAGAGTATTTATCTTTTTAAATAACTTTTAAAGCTATGCAGAATAGCTTTTTGAAATTAATTTTGCTTGTCCTATACATAAACGAGTCTTTGACCTGATGTTAGTGTCCTATTTAATATGTAGTATAGTAGTGGAACATTTGTTCTTTCCGAATGCAAACCAGAATTTCTCCAATGAATGAATTACTAACTAATGTAGTAATTCTATCTAATGGCGAGCAAGAAATAAAAGCTTTCCTTATAAGCTTTTTATTGCTAACTTGTTGTTACAAGATAAACTGAATGAGTTTTAATTGTGCTTCCCTCATGCAGTGTGCTTCACTGACAAAGACCTATTATTAGCATAACACAGTCTCACCATTTCTGCCTCTTGGTATTTCTTGTAATGCTTTAAAATGTGTGTGATGAAGGTTAGAAAAAGTATCTTTAAGTATATGGGTATGATAGCATTTTATGTAGTAAACTATTTCATTCTTCCTGTTTCTAAATCTAGTGGGTATATTGAACAGATTCTGAAAAAAAAAAAGAGGAAAAACCTACAAAGGAACAAAAGAGGCAGAGCAAAAGAAAGTGAAACAGTATACAGGAGGCTGCTTCGCGTATGCCCTTAAATTGAGGACAGGGAACTTTAAATGTAAGTGTGTATGCGTGCAGAAAATAAAAATAAAATGTAACTTGTATTTATGGTTCTAATTTTTTAGAGATGGTGGAGCCAGGACAAGATCTGTTGCTTGCTGCATTGAGTGAGAGTGGAATCAGTCCAAATGATCTATTTGATATTGACTCTCCGGACGTGGTTCTTGCAAATCCAGCACCAACTCCAGCTGTTCAGCAGGTTAAAACAAGAACAGAGTCATTTGCTAGAGGACATAAGAGCTTGTACTTGATGTAGTGTGGAGTGGGGCGTGGTATCTGTAGCAAACAGTTAAAGAATGTGGAGTTTTCATAAATTTCTTGCTTCATAGCACTGAGACTAGAAAATTACTTGTTAATTAACTTTAAACTTTTATACAAAAAAGCAATCTGAAATACACTGTTGTGGTCAGTATAAACATACTGACTGGACATCAAATGGAGGCATGCTGTCATGTATCCACGGAGAACTCTAATATCATGGGAGTCTAGCTGCTCTCCTATAAAATATGCAAAAAAAGTGTAGTATAATAGTTTTTAAGCTCCATGAGAGCATTCAGCCTGCAAACACATAACCATTTCAGTCATAGACTGGGAACAATAGTGTCTTGAACAGTGACATCACAAAACTAGTTACACTTTCACCGTGGTTAACTAACAAGGTATTGTATGTTTAACTTCTTTGAATGCGAAGTCAAACACTTAATGATCTTTATTTTCAGTGAAACCTTTGTTAATGAGCACAGTTAAGGACTTGCCCATTAACTTCCATTTTGTGGGTGGATATTTATTCTTAAGGTTTTTTTTCCTGTTAATGTGAGTGTTTCCTAATGCTTGCTTTCTTGCCTCTGCAGTCAGTGCCGCTTAGCGCGTTAGAACTAGGCTTGGAGACTGAGGCCACAGCTGCTGTGAAACAAGAACCAGAGACTGTATCAACTCCAGCCTTATTAAATGTTCGGGTAAGAACTGGTACTTCAGGATTTTGTATGCGTATGTGTCATGGGTTAACCTTGGCTGGACACCAGGTGCCTGCTAAGCTGCTCTGTCATCCCCCTCCTCAACTGGACAGGGGGAGAAAAACATATGATGAAAGGCTCATGGGTTGAGATAAGGACAGGGAGATCAGCAATCACTGTCATGGGCAAAACAGACTCGGCTTGGGGAAATTAATGTAATTTATTGTCTATTAACTGTGTAGTAGCTTAATAAGAAATAAGAACAAATTTAAAACCAGCTTCCCCATACCCCTCCCTTCTTCCTAGGCTCAGCTTCACTCCTGGCACCACCACACACAATCTTTGGCACTCCTTCCTCCTGATGCTCTTTCCCTGCTCCAGCAGCTCCTTCACAAACTTTTCCAACCTGGGCCTTTCCCATGGTCTGCACTTGCCACGGAGCACAGCCCTTTGGGAACTGCTCCAGCTTGGGACTCCTGCATGGCCACAGGTCCTGCCAGAAAGCCTGGGGTCAGAGCGTCCTGTGGGCACATCCACCTGCTCTGATGTGGAGCCCTCCATGGGCTGCAGGTGAATGACCTGCTTAACCACAGGTTGCAGAGAAAGCTCTGCTCCAGTGCCTCCTGTCCCTCTGGAGCACCTCCTCTCCCTCCTTCGCTGACCTTGGAGTCTGCAGTTGTTTCTCTCGCATATTCTCACTCCTCTCTCCCAGATGCTGATTGCACAGCAGTGTTTTCAACTTCTTAAATATGTTATCCCCAGAGGCATCCCCACCGTCCCTGATTGGCTTGGCCTTGCCCAGCAGCACATCTGTCTTTTTGCAGGCTGGAACTGGCTCCATTGGAGGTGGGGGGAGCTTCTGGCATCTCCTCACAGCCGCTTCTGCCACATAAACCAAATAGTGTATTAGTAAAACGTAACAGAAGAGATGGAACTGTGAAGTACCAGTTGTCCATCCTCTCAGTTCTTCTTGTACTGAGGCTTGGAAGCTTAGCGTACCCATGGCTTGATATGACTTCTGTGACAAGGATGACAAAGAAGGACAAAGCAGCATGCAGAAAAAACACTTTGAGGTGTCCCATGTGCCTTTTACTTCCCCTGCATGCAAATTCTGGGGATAGGGAGGTTGTGTAACCTTGTCTACTGTACCCAAACTATGTACCACCTTTTCTAGCTGCAGATAATTCTGAGCACTGTAGTCTGGTGGTTGCACCTGAAATGGGACTATAAAAAGCAGGTCTGCAGGAAGGTGGACGTAGTGCTGTGTGCCTGAAAGAGGCTGCGTGTATGCTTTTAGCAATCCAAGCTATTAACTCTTGACAAGTGTGCAGCTAGTTTATATATTGGGAATTCTCTTCAGCCCAGGTTTCCTGTACCTGTAGTAGTCATATCTTGTACCTAGGTGGTGAATCCTTCCTGGTTTTTATTTCCTTTCTCTTACCTTAACATGAAATTTTGAAATACTATTAAAAAATATGTATGTCAGTATATTGATAGATAGACGCTTCTTGCTTGGACTGTTGCACCACAAGATAATCATGTAACATGCTGAAGATGCTAAAGTAAAGACATTTCTGATTACAAGTGTCTTTTAAAAACTGATGACTCTCGTGCTCTAGATGAAAGGCTAATGAAGTCTGCTTTTTTTTTCCGCTGTCTTCTGAAAATGTCTCTGATTCTTTGTTGCTAGCAACCACCATCCACCACAACCTTTGTGCTGAATCAAATAAATCAGCTTCCAACGTTGGGGACTACAATAGTGATGACAAAAACAACGCCTGTTACAACTACAAGGCAGACTATCACTGTAGCAAAAATCATTCAGACCAGCACAACTACTCGACCCTCGGTTGCAGCACCAGCAGTACGCAATGCCTTGACCACTACACCTTCGAAGGACCAGATTCAGCTGAAAGATCTGCTGAAGAATAATAGTCTTAATGAACTCATGAAACTGAAGCCACCTCCTAATATTGCCCAACCAGTAGCAACAGCAGCAAGTGAGTTTTCTTCTTTCTTCCTAATTGCACTATATTAGACAATTAGTGAAATAATATAATGTGAAGATCTTTGCATATCTTGTATTTTCATTGATTAGTAGAATGTGACAGTAAAATGAAATGATCCAGAAAACCTGATAAATTCTGTTCTAATGTGGATAATGTTAGAATTCAGAATGAAGTAATACAAAATAGCAGACTTTAAAAAAATTAAGCTTTTGATTTACTGTGAGGAATGAGGAAAATGACATTTTAGATTGCAGCTGGCAAATTGGTAAAATTAATTAGTGAAAATTACAGAAGTTGATTTGGCCATCTTGAGTGTACCTCAGTTTCTGCTCTACTGTATGCTTGCTGTGGAAGTAGGAGAAATGAGTACTTTTTGGCATCTTCCAATTTGTAGTACGTGATAGTACTCTTACGATAGGATGGTTCTGTAAAGCATCTCCTGAGAAGGAACATCTCTGTCCCGGTGCGTGTCATGGGAGGCATCGGATCTATTGTGTTTAAAAACTTGAAGTTCTAAAACCTTCTGTTTGTTTCTGTGTTACTTATTCAATGTGGTGGTAACTTCAATGCCACAAGTAGGTTTGTTTTTTTTTTTTACCACACTCCAAATCTTCATTTTATAATTCCTTAAATAATATTTTCTTGCGTGGGTTTTTTAATCAGGGAAAAGATGCATGTGTGTGTATTTATTTGATTCGTTCAGCTTGTTCTGGTTTTAGCATGAGGTTAACATCAGACTAGGGAGATTAGAAAGTATCTTTTGCTGCTTTTTCTGAAAGTTATGCAGACTTTTTTTTCTGGATTACTGTATTTTCATTGTCTCTGAAGTAAAAGTTTGCTGATTTCTTGTGGGTGGAGTTGGGAGTAACCTATTTTTGATATGCAGATAGCGTGCAATAAATTAAGCTGTCTGTTAGGACTGAAACAGAAGAATGTCCCTCCTTGTTTTGTTGCTTTTTACTATGGAATGGTTGATAAAAATTGAAGTTGAGACGCCAGCTGAAGCTGGGGCGGGGGGTGAAGGACTGAGGAAGAGGAGAGGGCGAAGGTTTTATAGGCCTGACTTGGGATCCCCTTTGTGCTAAATGAAAAGTCACAGGCACAGAATTAATAGGTAACATCAGTACACAATAGCTGTTGTAGTGGCACAGCTGCAGAAAATAGTTGAATATGTCACTTCTGTATTAAGTGAAAAGGAGACATGCAACTTCTAGAACTATGTTTCTAATCTCATTTTTGTGCTTGTGTTTCTGGATATTCCTTTGTGCTTATAAAAAAACCCAAACTTGACAAATACTTGTAGAAAACTGAAAGGCAGAGAAGCTCTTGGAAGGTCTTTTTGTATAATTTGGGCAGCAGGAGTTCTAAGTTGGAAAATACTAAAAAGTTAAATTATGCAACCTCTTTGAGGAAAACTTTATTTTTGCAATTGTCTTAATTGTTTTTTAGGGGTAATTATGCTAAATTTATTACATGCATTGACTGTCAACATGATGGAAGCTTGGCAGCTGCTTTCAATGTTTTAGATCCTTGTGTAAATTTTTGTTAGTTCTGTACTGAGCTGTGTTGCCAGATGCTTCCAAATGTGGCTGAGGACAGGAAAGTTAATAAATCGTCCTCTTGAAGGATCCTATTACAAACTGCAAACAATTGAGTCCAAAGCGTTGACTTTTTATTTTACAGAAATAATTGTAGTTTCTCCTAAGGTGGTAAATGCCATCAAACTAGGTAAGTTATTTTTTGTTGAAACACTGGGTGTTCTGGTTTGTTGTTAAACTTTAAAGGTTCACAAGATGGAGCATTTCTAAATACAATGTGTAGATTTGGTGAAGGTCCAAAATTTTTAAAGTTTTTTTTTATATTGAAACTGGTACACAGCTGTGTCAGATACTGTGGTGTTGCATGGGAAGTTTCTTTAGTGAAAGAACTAACAGCATTTAACTCCTTGCTCAGAGACTTTTTAATTGGGACAGAAATCTTGATTGTGTTCTTGACACGTCAGCGTGCTACTGGACATCTCAAACTTCTCCGCCAGCTCATTAATAGGAAAGAATGTTAATTTGACTCAGTGTTTGGAAGGAGTTCCTGTAAAACACAGCTTTTGTTTTGTAGCTGATCTAAGCAATGGTGCGGTGAAGAAGGAGGCTTCCACAAAAGAGGTAGCAAGAATATGGATAAATGATATCAAAATGAGAAGTTATTCACCTACTATGGTAAGTAGTACAAATAGTTAATTTTCCAAATGAATGTATATTTTATTGGCCACAACCACCTATGACTAGTTTCAGAAGTTACTCATACATGCCTTTTGTGCGGTAGAATTATCGAGTGCATCTGTTTGTTCAAAAGGTTAGTTTCTCTACTAGATGAATACTTGGTTAGATGACTAAAACTAACAGCTGTGTAGAGCAGACTGTCTGTATAGTAAATGACAAATTCAATAAATTGCTGTCCTTAACAGAACCTTATTGTGTGGGCAAAATGTGCTCCAATTAAAGCTAATAAGCATACGACTTGCAGTGTGTTTTAAGACATTTTATTTTAAAATATCTCCGTTCGTATAGCTGGCAATAAGGAAGCTATAAGACTTCCTCTAGCATGGCTGACCTTTTGGGCAGTTTGATCTTAAGGTGTAAATTGAGTATAATTCAATTTTCTAAATAAAAATACATTCTGATTTTGTAAATATTTGAGTTTCAGCGTCTTCCATGATAACTAGAATCAGGCTGAAGTTTGTGATGAACAGTGCTCCTTAGTGACTGGCATACAGAAGGATTTTCAGATTACTTTTTTTGTATTAAACATTGAATTAGTAGTTGTGGAAGATTTTTGATTTGTCATCTAGCAAGTACTTTTAAAATATTAATGTATTTACATTGATCAAGATCACAGTAAAAAATGGATAACTGTCAAGTTTCAGAGAATTCTGGATAGGACTGTGACTATTGTAACTGTAATGCATGTGAAACTGCAGGAGACTCCATGGGAGTACTTCAAAGTTAGGTTTTGTCTGTTAACAAACTCTTGTTGTGTTTTCAAGACAGTTTTCTTTAAGTCACAGTTTGGATTTAAAATACTTTTAAGAAGTGTTTCTCTTTTAATTCTGCTCATGTGAGTTTGGAGTACTTGAATCTCCTTGCAAAGGAGAGGAAGTTCCCTGACTGTGTCTTTGAATGGTTGTTCGGAGTGTAAGAAATCTCCATTTCCATCTGTAGTTCTCTTGGCTGCTCACTGATTCAGTTAGTACATATGTTAAAACATTTAAATGCAAGTGTGTGCTCCCTTCATTTCTCATGTTAATTTACAGGACATAGAGTATTAATAATGTGCTGTTTGACCAATGTAGGTATTTCTCTGTTATAGAAAGTGCCAGCAGTAAAAGAGGAGGAGGAACCTGAGGAAGAAGATGAAGAAGAAATGGGCCATGCAGAAACTTATGCTGAGTATATGCCAATAAAATGTACGACCTAAAGTTTTGTTATGTCAAAAGGCTGAAATGTTCTGAGAGCTAATTTGTTATTTACTCCTCTGTAGTTATTAACACTAAAAAACAGATAGGCTGCTATCTGAATCAAGTAAAAAAGGGCCTGAATTTGTAGTTGGTTTTCCTAGGAATTTTTTCTCTTCTATAGCACTTAGTTTTGGAAGGTAAGAGTTTTTTTAATAGAAAATTAATTCTTTAGTGTATCTCTGAGCAGTAGCTGTTTCAGAAATAGGATTGATTGAACCAATATCATGCTTTTTACCTGTGTGAAGACACTTTGTGCCTCAGCAGAGGAAATTCTGCAAAGGGATGAAGTGGTCACAGCTACAGTGAAGAATCTAGTTTGAGTCTTTGTGTGTTAAACTACCCTGAGCACATTCTTCCTGCATTGTTTCTGACTCACTACTTAGAGCTGTTTTTGTTTTTGTTTTGTTTATTTTTAAAAAAAAAAGTGAATCTTTTACTGCTATTAATGGCCATCTCTTTTTTCTCCTTTCTCTTTATCATAATCAGTGATAAATAGCTATCTTCTGGTTTCCTAGGTACATTGCTGACCTGCTGTAAGAGCAAGGCAAAAAACTGCATGAATTTGTAGCTAAATGGTTAGTTTTTATTGTCACTGATGAGATCTGTCAGCAATTAAACCATGTCTGTTCTAAATCTTTTCTCCTCTCATACCGCTTAAAACCAGCACTATATAAATAGTGAGAAGAATGTTGCTTTTGTGATTCTGGCATCTTGAGGCTGCCTCTGGCCTTTTGGGAAGGCAAGGTTCAGACCAATTTTTTTCAAACATGTCAAGTACACAAATATTTTAATTTTCTATGAACTGAATTTTATGTAATTCATAAAAATTGGGGGAAGGTGGTGAGAAAAGAAACAAAGTTAAGACTACAGTTATATAAATTCAGGTTAATGTGTTCCTTTGTATGCAGCGCAGTTTAACACTTGACATACAGTTGCAATGAAATGTAGTTGTTCTGGAGTTCAGCCTTTGCAATGGACAATTGTAATTTGCTTTGGTAAATATAATAGGCTGTGCTGCAGCAACAGAACTCTGTATTATGTTTTCATCTCTTCCCTTCCTCCCTCTCCCTTTTCAACCAGTAAAAATTGGTCTACGTCATCCTGACCCAGTAGTGGAAACCAGCTCACTATCCAGTGTAACTCCTCCTGATGTGTGGTACCAGACATCGATATCAGAAGAAACAATTGATAGTGGCTGGCTGTCAGCTTTGCAACTTGAAGCAATCACTTACGCAGCCCAGGTATGCTAGACATTAGTACAGCTTAAAAGCTAACATAGAATTTAAGAAGAAAGCCTCCTATCTGACAAGAGCAGCTATATCAGTTTTACAAGGAGGTAAAATAATAAGAGCTTAAAGGTTTCAGTTGCATTAGAAGGTGGCAGGTGAGCTTCAGCTTAGATAAATGTAGGGTGATACCCCTAGGAAAGCTTTGTGTAAACCACTTCCATGATGCCAATCTCAGACTGTTTTAAAACTCAGGAAGGACATCTTAGTGATTATTTTTATTTCTCTGAGATAACTTCATGGCTGCAGTAGCAGCAGAGTAAGAAAGCCAGTACTGTTTGACATAATTGCGAAGGCTATAGAGAAGAAGACTGGGTGTTATTTTGCTACTATATTAAACTTCAGTGCGTCCACATGATGTTGTACGTGCAGCTCTCTGCGTGTCAGGGGGGTGGGTAGTGAAGTTAGGGAGCAACTAAGGTGGTGCCAGGAGGGAGAAGTTGCCTCCTGAGAAGAGGCTAACAAGACTGGGACGCCTCGGGCTGGAGAGGAGAAAAATGAAGGGGAATGAAATCAAGATCTACACAATCAGGAAGGCAGTGAAATCTCACAAAACAAGGACTGAGCAGAACTTGGTGGCACTGAAAGGAGATTGGTTTGAAATGGATAAAGAATGCTTCTTTACGCAGGCAGTGAATGTCTGAGTCTTGCTGCCACAAGACACTCTGGAGGTGCTTATCAGTGGGTTAAAAAGAGCAACTGGTCTAGTAGCAGGCACTAGAATTACAGATACATATAGCAATTTTACAGCAGCTCTAAGTGCTGAGGGAAGAAGGAGGAGAATAGATCACATGAAGCAGTCAGGCTTATTTGTTCTCTCTAAATAAAATTCCTGCTTCCTGCTGTCGGGAGGCTGCTTGTCTGGGTGGACCACTGGTCAGGATGTTTCTTATGTTTGCTCATTTCTGACAATCCATCGTGATGCGTTCTGGAGAATGGGTGCAAGTTTTTTTGTTTTTATTTTGTTTTGTTTTTGTTCTTTCTCCTGCAGCAACATGAAACATTCCTGCCCAATGGAGACAGAGCTGGATTCTTGATAGGTGATGGTGCTGGTGTAGGAAAAGGAAGGACCATAGCCGGAATAATCTATGAAAATTACTTGTTAGGCAGAAAAAGAGCAGTCTGGTAAGTGTGTCAGGATTTGTTAGAGCAGACACTGTAGTCCTTAAATTCAGTGTAATCTGTCTTCTAACAAATGTTCTAGCAACTGCTTTTTGAACTAGCTCTGTAACTTACAGAATATATGTTTTGTTTTATATCTTCAGGTTTAGCGTGTCAAATGATCTGAAATACGATGCTGAAAGAGATTTGAGAGATATTGGAGCAAAAAACATATTGGTTCATTCATTAAACAAGGTGTGGAAACTTTTTACTATTACAGTTGAGGCAAAACTTTAGGTACGCTTGTGTGACGAGTTGTGCATGTTGACTGTTTTAAGAGCAGGAATGTGCTAATTTCAATGAATTTGCTGTCTAGGTCTTGCTTGACAGGCCTTAATCCTACAAGAACCACACAGTGCTTTAATAATGTAAATAGGCCCCTTGGAGCATTAAGTTTTATCATGTGATTATTTCTTTTAAGCGTACTCTTCAAGTCACTATTGACATTTGTAGTAGAGTATTTTCTAGAAGTTGAAATATTTTTTAAATCTTTCAGGCTTCGTAGCATTTGAATCTTTTCCTTTCTATCTCCCAGCGCACACTTTATGTAATACATTTTGTATGTAATACTTGAATAATAGACTTCCTCAGTAATTTATTAAAGCAGCAGTAGTGTGTGAAGTTATTTTCGGAGTCTGTGCCTCTGCTCAGGATTAGCTACTTAAATAAATTGTGAAGTGTGATTACTGGTTGAATTCACTGAACTTTAAGTTTGTTTTAAGTTAGTGGTTTTGCTTTGTGAAGTCTTAGTTTCGAAAATACAGCAAAGCTTTAGAAATTGTCATTTATGGTAGTAGCTGTAAATACCCTTCACCTATTAGATCTAAGAAATGCACTGAAACTAAAATCTTGCTTGTATTTAAGTTAAGGAAACCATCTAGTCAAAGAATGTGTCAGTTAATCTTTTGAGGCCTCAGATCTAGTCTTACTTATGTGTACGTTTACATAAGACCCTCTGTAACCCCTTAACCACATGACCGTATGCCAGCCATGGCCTCATCTTGATGTAGGGATCGAGGGGGTTCAAAGTGTACACACCTTAAGGTTAAGACCACCAGCATGCCTTAATCATACAGTAGGTGGGTTTTGGGAGGGATCTCTTGAATAACTTCTGGAATTTCTTATCTTTTTATTGCAGTTCAAGTATGGCAAAATTTCTTCCAAACATAATGGAAGCGTGAAGAAAGGTGTCATCTTTGCTACCTATTCTTCTCTTATTGGTGAGAGTCAATCTGGTGGTAAATACAAAACCAGATTAAAGCAGCTTCTTCACTGGTGTGGTGAAGACTTTGATGGAGTTGTATCCTTTATGTGGAGCTCAGTTGATTGTAACTAAATTGCTTTTTAGGGTTACATCTTTAAAGACAATCTTACATTTTTTGTTTGCTGGTATTTTTAGGTATTGGTCTTCGTTCATGATGGTAGTTGATTGTGTGCGTGCTCTGACATTAGACTTGAAGCTTTACAAACTTTGTGCTAAATCTATTACCATCATACTATCAACTCTGGTACAAGAGTAAAGCTTCTGCTTTTTCTGTAATTAACATGTAAAATTAAAATATTATGTTTAAGAACATTAAGCTTACACTGAAATTTTGTCCAGTTAGTTACTTGGGGGGAAAAAATTAAAGATCAACAGCATTTTAAAGAACTCAGGTGTTGGTAACTGTGCTCTTTAACACCTGCTAGCTAAATATTTTTCCCAGAGTTTTTAGTGAAAAATATGACTAGTGTGTTTTTGAGTTTACAATTTAATGCTGCCAGCTATTGTAAATAGCAGATTTACTTGTCTTCTGTTTTAGCTCCTCATTCTAAAACTAAGTGGGACAAAGTTTTTGTTTTTGGTTTTTGTTTTTGTTTTTTTCCTTAATTATGGTTCAGATTGTATTTGATGAGTGTCATAAAGCTAAGAATCTATGTCCTGTTGGTTCATCAAAACCGACAAAAACAGGTCTGGCTGTATTGGAACTTCAAAATAAACTCCCAAAAGCCAGGGTTGTTTATGCTAGTGCCACAGGTATGTACCACTTGGTTTGCATTAAATGTCTTTGTATGTTTTTCCTGGCACTAGTACAGAGTGTGTTCTTCTCCTAGGTGCATCTGAGCCAAGAAATATGGCATACATGAACCGTCTTGGAATATGGGGTGAAGGAACTCCATTTAGGGAATTCAGTGATTTTATTCAGGCTGTTGAAAGAAGGTAATATTTCAGAGCTATAGAAAGAATGCATATGGCTGTGATTGACCATGCTTTCCAGTTGCTTTGTCTTCACTCTCTCATAGTCCTCTGCAAGTTTGTCCTGTCGCTGTAAGAACTTTCTGACTCTAGCTTCTAAATCTAGTAGAAATGTGATTTATCTTATGTGGTGAAAAATGAGACATCTTGCTCACAGAAAATTGAGAGCTTTAGATGCTTGCTGGGAAAATAGCCCTCTTAAAACGTGAGTGTTATGAAATGGAAGTATTTTGCTGCTCGTTGTGAAAACACAGTGTGTACTGAGTATGCTCAGCATAGTTGATGTCTTGCTGTATGCAGAAGCCCTCTAATGTTTATGCATTCGGCTTAGGCAGTTTAACAGGAAGAAGTATTGTTCTTATGCTTCTTGGCATAACCCAATGTAGTCTCCACTTTATTACTGAGTACATATCAAAAGAACAGAACTGAAATTACAGGCCCAAGCTTGTGAGTAGACTAGCTTTGCAGTTGACTTCTCTCCTCTCAAGGTATTGCTAAAGGTGTGTTGGTCTTGAAGAGAAGTTACCTACTAGTTTAGTTATTTCCATACCAGCATAAAGCTGAATAGCCTAATACAGTTTGTATTCGTTATTTTAAATCTTCAGTGGAGCTTATAAAATGGCAGTGCAACATTTTCTTACGTATTTGGACAAACTTCGTTATCTAATTACAGGTTGTAAAGTACTGTCTCCTAACACATGCTAGGACATTGGGGGAAAAGTAACTATTTGAGTGTTTATGTCTTGGGATACACTTAATGCTCATGAGGCAGGGATAGTTTCATGTGAAGGCTGAATTCAAGACTCCCTGATTGGATGTGTTTAACCAAACAGTATGAATGATTTTGAAAACATTCCTTCACATATGTAAGCATGTTATTTTCTTCTAAAGCACTTGAGGTTTTTTAAAAATCCTTGCTCTTGAAAATTCTAATATGTACTTAATTTGTTCCTTTATTTTAGAGGTGTTGGTGCCATGGAAATAGTTGCTATGGATATGAAGCTGAGAGGAATGTACATAGCAAGACAGTTGAGTTTTTCAGGTGTAACTTTCAAGATTGATGAAGTTCTGCTTTCACAGGAGTATGTTAAAATGTACAATAAATCTGTGAAACTGGTAAGAATGCCTTTTTAGACTTGCTCTCTGTATCGAGTTCCAAGCATCTGAAGTTACTTGGTTTAAACTTGAATGCTCTTGAAATTGCATCTAGTACTGTTGTCTGTTGAGAGATAAGGAATGGCTTCTTCTCTCATCTTAGTGTAGAATTTCTCCATTTAAGAATTGGCAAAAGCCATTAATTCTTGTTCTGAGTCTTAAAAGCTGCAGTTTTGGGTGCATCTCCCAGTATCTACCAGATCCACTGACGCCTTAGCAGTATTTCAGAGACCTTGGTCACTTTTGCCTGAGATAAAGCTGTTCACCTGTTGCTCATATTTTTTTGCTCCAGTCCTCCCACTCTAGGCAACTGACCTGAGAACAAGCTGCAAAACATCAGACAGGCTGCATCCCCTTCTTCATTGAAGCAGCGTGGTGGAATGGTGCTTGTATTTAAATAGCGCAGGGTGATAGCTTTATTCACATAGCAGATCAAATCCAAAGCATCAAAGCTGTGGTTCCTTCTAGTGTTTTCACTGGTTCTTTTTCACGTTGTTGTTAATTGTTTTGTCCATATGCTAAGCCAAGTGTCCTTTTCCTGAGTGCATGTTCTGCTTTTACAGTACCACTGCTGTATTAGAGAAAAAGGATTCCTCCTTGGATATAGATTAAAATGAGCAGAGTCTTTGCCTGTTTAAGAGGTGCTTAAACATGAGCGGTATTTGAATTGTATGGCTACAATAATTAATTATCCTTGACGGATGTATAACATCAGTTTTAAACCAGCACTTTCTTTTAGTAATCGCTAAACTTGTGTCCAAAGCTTACTTTACCTAATCTGGCAACAACTGGTATAACAAAATATTGTAGAAACCAAGGCAGCGGGATTTTTCTCTCCTTGAGATCTTGTTTTATATGTAATTATGGGCAGTGCTTTTTGCTTTCTTAACCTTACTGTATTAATGGAGAAACTAGATAATTAGAAAATACTGTGTATGTTTACGTTAGTAGTAATGTAAATATATCTGCTTTTCACTGTGAGAGTTATTACCTTCTGAATTTTCTAAGCGATAGCTGTTTTCTTGTGAGCTTAGTTTGATGTATGATGAGCTTCCTTGACTTGCAGTCCCATAGTACTGTAACTTTAAACTTTTTATTCTGTCTTTATTTGAATATTAAACAATGTGCCTTTGTAGCCTTGAAATGTGACGTGTATAGCAATTAACATTTTCTTCTTCAGTGGGTCAGTGCTAGAGAGAGGTTTCAGCAAGCAGCCGACCTTATTGATGCAGAACAACGAATGAAGAAGTCTATGTGGGGTCAGTTTTGGTCAGCTCATCAGAGGTTTTTCAAGTACCTTTGCATAGCATCTAAAGTGAAGAGAGTGGTGCAACTAGCTCGGGAAGAAATCAAGAATGGCAAAGTAAGTTGATCAAGAACTATTTTTTAAATATCTTTAAGTGTAAAACTACTAGATTTTTTTTGTTTGTTTATAACACAAATGTTTTCAGACATAGTAGTAGCATACCTTTTTACTTCGTGGTATTGAAGCTATTTAATGAACAGAAATTTAGTCAAAAATAAACTTAATCAATCTTAGTGACAATGCCTTATATTCATTTCTCTTGTAGTGTGTTGTTATTGGCCTGCAATCAACAGGAGAAGCAAGAACATTAGAAGCTTTGGAGGAAGGTGGTGGTGAACTGAATGACTTTGTTTCTACAGCAAAGTAAGATCTGAAGTTTGTTAGAACTGTCTCTTACAAACTAATCTTTATCTAGCCTAGTGTGTGTAGTAATTTATCCTTTCATGTGTAAAACATACATAACTGCACAGCAAGTAGCAATATTCTTTACTTAAGCTACCTGGACATAAAATCTGATGACATGGGTCAGTTGAACTGTTGGTTATTTCCTAGTTCTGCTGGCACTCTGTGAAATGATGTTTTCAGATGTGAACAACTAGTACTGTTCTACTCAAACTGGGAGGAGTGTAAGACTTGTCAGGTGTACACTGCATGTATACCAAAGCAAGTTACAATCATGACTTCCCTCTTATCAGATGAGCCAGACCCAGTCCTGAGACTACCTTGCTGAATATCTTAATTTGTTGAGTTAATCTGTCATTTAAACTGAGTAATAAGAAAATGGCAGTAGCCAGACTGCTTGATACCAAAACCAAATGTAACAAGTTATGAGTAACAGTGCTGTAAAGTAAATGTCTCCTACTTTTAAGAAGGTGACAAATACAGTAATATGTGTGGTAATTATACAGGGTGCTTGTGTAGTAGCATTCACAGAGAATAATTGTTCAGAGAAGTCAAGCAAGCTGTTAAAATGTTAAGGTTTCTACTTTAAATGCAAATTTGACTGAAGAGCCCTTTTTTCTTTAACAGAGGAGTATTCCAGTCTCTTATTGAAAAGCACTTTCCAGCTCCTGACAGGAAGAAGCTGTTTAGCTTGTTGGGAATTGACTTGACTGCTCAGAGTAATAACAATTCACCCAGAGACAGCCCTTGCAAGGAGAACAAGATGAAAAAACGGAAAGGTAACGCTTAAGTTCTTGCACTAATGCCATAGTGAAAATGGCAATTTTAGAGCTGTCAAGAGTGAACCCTGATATTTACATTCCCATATTTTTCCAGTACAATAATTCATTAAAAGAGGATCTATTACAACTCTCAAGACTTTTATTAAAAATTTCCATTAATGTATTTTAAAACTTCTGCTGAAACGCTATAACCTGTAAATTCTGTTTACTTCTTTCTCAAAATGAGTTGATCTTGTATGAGACTGTATCCCAAAATGCCTTGCATGTGTCAGACCACTTCCTGGTGTAGTCAAGCAAATAAACGCCGCCTTTTTCTTGAGGCTCAGTAAAGAGAAGCCTAATACCACTCCCCTTCCCAACTGATGAAATTCATACCAAAAGATAGATAATCATAAAAACGTTGAGAGAGGGGTCTTACTTAAAACTTAGATTAAATTCTTTTCAATGGTTCTGGTTTTAGAAGTTTTATGGTTTTCTCATTTGTATGTAGTGGCGGTAAAACTAACCTCAGAAGTAGACTACAACATCTAAATTAACTTTTTTTTTTTTTTCCCGGGGTGAATTAGGTGAAGAAATAAGCAGAGAAGCGAAAAAAGCTCGCAAAACAGGTGGCCTTGCAGGTAGCAGCTCTGATGAGAGTGAAAGTGAGTCTGATGCTTCAGACAATGAAGAAAGTGACAATGAGAGCTCCAAATTTTTGAGTTCTGGAGATGATGATGACTTCAACCCATTCAGAGATGAATCCAGTGAAGATGATGAAGATGGTAAGACAATTTTAGGGGTTCCCTCAAGAAAGTAACTACTTGCAGATAGTAAGCATAAAGTCTTTCCTAAACATTTTAATGAGTCAAAAATAAGTGTTTGGTAAGTATATAGTTTAATGAGACTGGAATTAGTACTAGAATGTTGATTTGCATCATCTTTAAGTACGTTTTTACACACTGGAGTCCGGACTTTTGTAAGTCACCTTTTGCAATGAGAATGTAGTTTTTCAAAGGAAAGGATGCCTTTTTAGTAAATGCTTGAGACGTTTTGAAAATATTTTATTTAACTTTAGATCCCTGGTTAATTAGAAAAGAGCATAAAAAAAATAAAGACAAGAAGAAGAAGAAAAGTATAGACCCAGATTCTATTCAAAGTGCCTTACTAGCTTCTGGTCTCGGATCCAAACGACCTAGCTGTTTTACTTCCACTGTTGGTACCACCACGTCTAGTACCAACACATCAGGTAAGAACACATTTCCTTGTCTGTTCACTTTCTTAGCAATTAGGCAGTGAAATTCTAAATCTTAAAGAATCCTTCTCAAATTTCAGCGAACAGTAACACAAACAGCAGCTTTGTAACAAGTCAAGATGCTGTTGAAAGGGCCCAACAGATGAAAAAAGAACTGCTTGATAAACTGGAAAAACTGGCTGAAGATCTTCCACCTAATACACTGGATGAACTTATAGATGAACTGGGTGGTCCTGAAAATGTTGCAGAGGTAGGCTGGTGTTCACATTTAGAAGAAAAAAATGTTTGGTGGTTTTCTTTTTCTTTTTTCCCAGCTGCAGCCATACAGTATCTCTCTGGCTGCAGTAACTCAGTGTTGTCATTCTTCAAGGTTGCACGTGACCTAAGTATCTATTAAAGATAACTTGTCAGTTTCAGACAGTAATCTCAAGGGATAAGTATATAGGTTACTCTTGCTGAATGCCTCTGAATTAAAGAGAAACTTGAAGATTGTATTAGAAGTAGTAGAGACTGTAGCAGAGACGAGCTCTGAATGGGTAAATGGGTTATTTCTGAAAGTGGTAGTTTCTTGTTGGGTAAATCATACCAGTTTTTTTTTCCTTTGTAGTGGTGTAATTCCCTAACTAGCTGTAGTCAATTTGAAGCTCGTGTATATAAAACAGCAGCTTTCGTTCATCTTCCTAGGCAATGAAGATTAAGAACCTGCATAATAAAACCGCATTAGTGAAAAGCCTGATGAATTATCTCTTAGTAACTTTAGAAACATGTCGTTAGTAAGCTACCTGTCTCTATCAAGTAGAAACATCATTGTCATTTAAAAGACCCTGTTAAAATCAGTGACGCTCAGGTGTCGATTTATTAGTACTCTTGGTAAATCCCTTATGGAGGGTATTATAATACTACATCATTTCTACACAGATATGCTTTGTTACAATTTTGATTCCCTGAGTTATGTCTAAATAAGTGTTCCACATAGCAGATAGTGGCATCAACCAAAAAATAATCCAGATTCCCTAATGTAGTTTTGCACTTGTATTAAATTACTGAATCTATATTAAGATTATTGTCTGAATAAATAGAACTGCCTGAAGTTTTTGGTCCTGCAAGAATTTTGGTTTTGCAGTAATAAGCTTGTATTCCCTTCTCTTTTTAAAGATGACAGGCCGCAAAGGGAGAGTTGTAAGCAATGATGATGGCAGCATATCTTATGAGTCAAGATCTGAACTCGATGTGCCCGTTGAAATTCTGAATATCACGGAAAAGCAGAGGTTCATGGATGGAGATAAGGTAGTCCCTGAAGAGATGTAACTTAGAAAAACTTGCCAGATGCCATAGTAATACTGATTAAGTTATTCAAGTTGTGGCTCTACCGTTATCCCACAGTGTATTTTTAGGTACTCTAAGTACTAGATAGAAAGCATTTTCACTGCTGTGTCTTTTGTTTTTCAAACAGCATGTTCAGTAGTCCTGTCTAATGCATAGCTGCAGTGTGCTTTGGAGGTCAGGCTGTAGTTTGCTGGTTTTGTCTTGTAAAACAGTGTATGTTTTATGTTTAAAAAGCAGATAAACCCTTCATATCTTTGTGATTCCTTTATCTGGATTACTGTGTACCTCTGCTTCCAGAAGGAAATAACGAAACTGAGAAATTATGAAAACCTCTGACTTAATTTTTTCCCCCCTCTCATACCAAGTGAGAGGCTGAAGGAAAACAGTTACAGTTGTTTACTTTAACAAGCATTGAGCAGTAATGCTGGAAAGAGTAATAGCTGTTGTCCTTCACATTGCGCTCTGAAAGCAAATACTAACTGGAATAATGGTAGAATTGAAGCTGATAAAAGGGAAAAAAAAAAAATTCCTGTAGTTCACTTGGAAAATGCTACCACAAGAGGGCAAATCAAGTAAACAGAGCTGTTGCATGGACTCTATGGCCTGTTCTTACACCTTAGGGTAAATACTCGTGTTCTTGTGACTTGTGCACAGTCAAAACATTTATGTTCTTTGCAGGCAAATGCATTCAGATACAAGAATGGCCATATTCTCTTCCTTGCAGAGTATTAGCAGCAAATTTGTCTTCTGTGTTGCGTGCTATCAGAGCAAGTCTCCGTATATCCCTCCCCTTTTCCTTCTGAAGTGCAGGCCAATGTCAGAGGAACCTGCCCTTTGGAATGGAAAGACTGCAACATTACTGCCTTTCTTCATTTGCCCAGAAAGGTGTTGCTGAATAGTAAAGCAAAAACTGCTCCTTTCACTTAAAAGATTGCTAGCATTTCTCATTGTTCATAAAGAGAACCAGGCTGCTTCTCCCCTCCCCCTCACCTTGCAATGGGAAGACCAAATAACAGTGAAACCATTCCAGACCAATGTTAATAATAATTGTAAAATTAATTTTTTTTTTTTTTAGAAACTGAAAACTGAAGCTTGATCTTGGATTTATTGCTAACTAACAATTCTTTTCTTAATAACAGAACATTGCCATAATCTCGGAGGCTGCCAGTTCTGGTATATCACTGCAAGCAGACCGTAGAGCTAAGAATCAGAGACGGAGAGTTCACATGACTTTGGAGTTGCCATGGAGCGCAGATAGAGCAATACAGCAGTTTGGTAAATAACTTTTTTTGTATCCTTCCCCTCGCACGCTTGGTGATACTGCCTGGATTTACCACCAATTCATGGGAGATAAGATTGAGTAAGGAACCCGTTAAGGACCCTTCCAATCTAGTTTACCTGTGAACAGAATCCGCTGTATCTACAGTGACAGCTAATAGCCTGGAAAGTTCTGAAAGAAACCTAGCAAACAAACTGAACACTGTAGCTTAGGGTTTTTTCATGTATCAAGTGTCTTTGTGAAAGTTGCCACAATTGCAGAGCATTGGTGTACTACCTTCTATGGGCTGTGTTACAGCAGAAACTAATTTTCAGCAGGATTAAGTTCTGTCTTTTTTCTTTACTCTTCACAATTTACAGTTTATTAGGAATGTTCAATAAAGTGGAATTTATTTAACATATGTGCTTCTATTTAATCATCCAGGAAGAACTCATAGATCCAACCAAGTGACTGCTCCAGAGTACGTGTTCCTCATTTCTGAATTGGCAGGAGAGCAAAGATTTGCATCTATAGTTGCAAAAAGACTGGAGAGCTTGGTAAGATTGTTTCAAGAAGTCTGATCCTTCATTTGAGAAAATACAGCTTAGATTTTTTTTTTTTCTTAAAATTTGATTTAATTGCAAATATGTGTCTTAACAGGGAGCTCTCACCCATGGTGACAGACGGGCCACAGAAACTCGAGACCTCAGCAGATTCAATTTTGACAACAAGGTGATGGTTCTGTTTCTGTTTGAAAGCTTGTGCTGCGGTGCTTGTTCTATAAATGAGCTGTTGAGGAAGGATTTCTTCCCTCTGCTGTGAAGCGTTGTACTTTTAACTGTATTACTTTCTGATACGAGGCCTCTTTCTGAGATGGCCAGAAAACATTCTTAATTCTGTTTGCAAAGCCACGTGGAACACAAATATGTGTGTAGATTCCTTCTCTACATTTGTTAATAATCCAAGTCTTAAGTAAATGGTATGCGTCCTTTCTGTCATCGCTGAAAGATTAATTTGGTAGTTCTAACTGGAAATTAAGACTTTAAGACTGACCTGTTTATATAGTGTAGTTTATAATTGAAAAGCTAATAACCAGTTCCCTTTACTATTGTAGAGAAAAATATTTTCTTGTAAATTACAAATGGTTGTTAAACCATGTGTGCTTAGGCTGAGGCACAAATGCTGGATCGCATTGTTAGAGCAACTTTCTCTTTCTTACGCAGTATGGCAGAAACGCTTTAGAGATTGTTATGAAATCCATTGTGAACTTAGACTCCCCAATGGTCTCGCCGCCTCCTGATTTTCCTGGAGACTTCTTCAAAGGTAAATACAATTCACTGTATGTAGCGGGTGCCTTTTGTTCTCCAGTATGCAGAAAATGCAAGTAACTTTAGGGCTAGAAAACATTGTTACTACTTAAACCAATCAACTGACCCAAACAGATTGTCACTGGATGTTATTCCTGTGCATGTTGCTTGAGTGTTGAAGTTCACGTATGAAACAGGATATGTGAACTCTCTTGATAGAAGGCATGTTCCATATCTTTGGCCAAAGTATTACATAAAATTATTTTAACTTAATTTTTCTATTACCTGTTGCAATATCTTGTTCTCCTGTGTGCTCCTGCATAGTGCTATTAGTAGTTTTCCCTGCCTGTGCTTCCTGGAAGGACAGAAGGCAAAGTTCAGTCTTGCTTATTGATGTATTAGGTAGAAATTGCAAGTAATGTCTTTGAGGGGTGTCAGAAGTTCTGGAATTGGCTCCTGAAATAGGATTGTTAAAAAAGCTGTTACTTCATTGGTTTATTTTTAGATGGCAAAGCAGCTATGATTTAACTTCTTTTTCCTAGATGTTCGTCAGGGACTGATTGGCGTAGGCTTGATAAATGTAGAAGACAGATCTGGAATACTGACGCTTGATAAAGGTATTTATGTGTTTAGTGTATCTTAAGAATGTCACTATGAATATTATATATCATGATACTGGATTCCTAGCAACAGAACTGAAGTTGTAACTATGTAAAAGGTGACTTTTTTGAGAACTTCAGAATGTTTTCCTCATTTGTGGAATAGTGGATTTGAGTAGTTTCTTTGAGACTCTCTTGAATACTGATTGAGAGATTGTCATCAAACTTAATCTTCATTGACCTAATATATCTATTTCTTATTCTTTTTTAAGATTATAACAATATAGGGAAATTCCTGAATAGAATTCTTGGTATGGAAGTACATCAGCAGAATGCTTTGTTCCAGTACTTTTCTGACACATTAAATGCAGTTATTCAAAATGCTAAAAAGAATGGAAGATACGATATGGGCATCTTGGGTGAGTAATCGGTTTCTCAGTACGCTTATACTTGGGTGAGAAGAGAGAAACACAACAACTCTATCTTTTCCTTTTAAGATCTGGGCTCTGGGGATGAGAAAGTAAGGAAGGCAGATGTTAAGAAGTTTTTAACTCCTGGATATTCTACCTCTGGACATGTAGAACTGTACACAGTAAGTTAATTCTGTGTCTTCTTTGTATGAGCTAATAAAACTTGCTTGCCAATAACTTTTTAAACATGGCAATCGGCTAAGCATGTGCTGAGTGTGCAAAGGCCTTTGACTGAGCAATACTGGGTTTTATGGTTCTTTAGTTCCTATGTCTGTAAGTGTTCCAAAGCCTGTTCCCAAACACCCCTGTATGGCTTTTTTCTAGATCAGTGTAGAGAGAGGAATGTCTTGGGACGAAGCAACTAAGATCTGGGCAGAACAGACGGGTCCGGATGATGGATTTTATTTATCACTACAGGTAAGATTCTTCACCTCTTGGATTATGTTCAGAAAAAATTTACTGTTCAAGTTAATTACTGTTCAGTTTTGCAAAATGCTTTCAATCTTACATTAAAATTAATTTTAAGTTTGCTTCCAACACTTAAGTATGAAGCACTCCTTTTTAGCTGCTCAGGATATTTCCTGGTAGGAATGTGAGCCCAAATTAATAGCTCTTACCTAAACCTGCATCAAGAAACCAGATGTGTTCACTGTAAGAAGAAGTTAGGAGGTTCATGTAGATTAGCGGTACTGTCCTCTAAAGGTGTCCTTGTTATTACTGGTGGTTTTCTTGCGCACAGACACACTCTGTAAAGAACATGATGTGGAATCACTTAAGGTGGATACTATCAGCATGTTTAAACTTACGAAGTTTGTTTCTTTTCTTTTCCAGATAAGAAATAACAAGAAAACCGCTATTCTAGTAAAGGAAGTGAATCCTAAAAAGAAGCTTTTTTTAGTATACAGACCAAATACTGGGAAACAACTCAAACTAGAAACATGTGCAGATCTGAAAAAGAAATATAAGAAGGTAACCATTAAAGTTATGCTAGTTTTAAACTTAAAAAAAAACCCTGAAAATAAACTTTATTTTTCTGTTATTTGTGTATAATTCTGGCAAGTTAAAAACTAGGCTTATTTTTCCAGAGTGGAGCTTGTATTTGGGACTTTTTAAGCAGATCTACATGATTTCTGCACCCCTATATCCAGAGCTTTCTGAATATAATCTGTGGTGTGGTAATACAAAAGGAGGTGTTTTAGGGTCTAGCAAGAAAAAGTCTTGCTTCTGTGTAAGGTGTACAAATATGCTCTTAAATAAGCAGCTATGTACAGTGTATTCCAAGCAATGATTCTGAAGCTTCAGCTGTTTGCTGGTGACATTTTAAATACTGTAACACGTGGTTTTGTTTAGAGGCTGGTAAAATATCTAACACTTGTCTTGCACTATTTTATCGTGTTGACTTTGTAAAAACTGAAGGAAACTGAGATCAGGTTGATTACTGGAAAAACTGAGATTCTGCTGTTCTTGTTAGTGAGATTCTGCTATGTTGAAGTGTTCTGCTCATCCTTTGAGGTGGCATTTGCATTGAATAGCCTGAAATTACAGATTAATGAACCTCTCTTCACCATCAGAATGTTGATGCTTCCTCTTTTCTCATAGTAATGACCAAATTGCTTTTGTTCTATGCAAGTCTCGATGTGTTTTACTTTATTCCTACTTTGACTTTTCTCCAGGTACCTTCTGAAGATGCTCTGCCACACTGGTTAGAACAGTACAACTCTTCTGCGGATACCTGCACCCATGCTTATTGGTTCGTATTTGTATGCTTTAACTTAAACTGTTTGCCTAAACTGGTTTATCACTACTTCTGTTCTTCTGTTACTCATGTGGAATCTTGTGTTTCTTAAGAAAAATTGTCCCATGACCTGTCAGATGATCCAGCCTTTAAGTGGAAGCTTTGCACTTGCTGTTAAAGTCTTAATGTATTTAGATGAATGCTAATGTATAAATTGCACACCAGTAGAAGTATAATGACCCACAAGTACCTGGTGCTTTAAGTGTCTTGTTCTCATCTGTTACTGTGGTAGGATAGGTCAAACGTCATTTGGGGGGAAAAAACTTATACTTCGTGTAGAGATGAGAGAGGTGTCAGAAACAGCTGTTCCTGCACTGCCTCTTCTAACAGCATGTCTGAACTCAGCAGCTGATGTCTTAATTCCTGAGGAACAGCATAACTGGTAGAAGTTTCAGATTAATGTTGGAGTTTCTGAACTATACTGATCAGATACCAGTTTCATATGTAACAGATTCAGGTTCTCAGGTGATCTAAATGTGATATGTTTTGGTTTAAAGCTCTGTACATTTTGAAGATCTGGTCCTAAATAGGCCAGCACTTTTCAGAGCTTTACCATTAGAGGCACGCTGTGAATAGTGTCCTCCGCTTAGCTGTGTATGTGCAGCCCTTGCTCAACTTTGAATACGTCTTAAGTAACTTCAGGTCTCATTTTTAATTGAACTGGATAGTTTTTGTTTGTGGAATTCTTTTGAAAGCTTTTTTTCTCTCTGCAGGAGAGGCAATTGTAAGAAGGCAGGCTTGGGATTAGTTTGTGAAGTGGGACTCCGCTGTCGAACTTACTATGTCTTGTGTGGTTCGGTATTGAGCGTCTGGACAAAAGTAGAAGGCGTTCTAGCCTCTGTGAGTGGCACAAATGTGAAAATGCAAATAGTTCGTCTAAGAACAGAAGATGGGCAGAGGATCGTAGGTAAGTGGCTTGTGAACTCCTTTATTTCCATCTTGAAGCAGAAGGAAGTTGTAACTTAGAGGCTGCTCTGTGTTGATAGTCAGGTAAGAGACTTCATAAAGATGCTTATGAGAGAAAAGGCTTGTTAGTGTGTATGGTGGGGAGGGGCAGAATTGCAGCTGTTGAAATCTGTATTTGTAGTACAAACAGTGTTTTGAGTCAGGTTAAAGAAGGAAGAAATCTTTTTTCCAGACAGGTGTGGAACACTTAGTCTCAGTTGTTTTGATTTACGAGGAACAAAAAAGTCACATTCGGCCTGTTGTAGCCAGCCTACCTTTGAAACCAGAAGGGCTCCACTTTTTTCCCCCCCCACTTCTGGCAAAACCCTTGAAATGCTTGTTTTCATGGTTGAGCTACTGAAAGTCCCATGAAATCAATAGTTTAGAATGACTTCAAGATGATTGTGTCATTTATTGTTGCTAAACCTCTTAGTGAAACGGTCATAGTAGGTACCTCAGAGATGGAAATCTTCTTTTTTTTTTTTTTTTTTTGAAATCTTTTTTTTTCTTTTAATGTGGACTTCTGTGGATGTGCAATATCATGGCAGCTCCTTCTCCAGTAACAGTTTTCTAAGATGTTTAAGCTAGGTTTTTCATGTTTAAACTTTCATGGTGTTGTAACTTCTGTGAGACTAGAAAAGCAAAAATAGCTGACTTCTCATTTTATGTGTCAGTGGGTAGTATAAGAATAAAATTTGTCTTCAGGGGCAAAATGGCAACTTCTTTCATGCTTCATGACCTAAAGGGCCTAGTGACTTCTGAAGATAAAGCTCTGGCTGAGAAGCTGAACTTGCAGCTGTGCTTGATTTGATTTGATACTGGAAATGATCACTGTTGACTGCTGGGTAAATTAAACGGTGGAATCATCAGCTTGAGATTTTAATGAACAAATTGTTTGCATGCTTATGAAACAATTGATCTGTTGCTGTTTTCAGGTTTGATCATTCCTGCAAATTGTGTATCACCCCTTGTAAACCTCCTGTCAACATCAGACCAGTCTCAACAGCTTGCAGTACAACAGCAGCAGATATGGCAGCAGCATCACCCGCAAAGCATCACCAACTTCAACAATGCCTAGGAGGACAAGCTACAGGTGTTGACTTTGGTGTTTGAGGAAAAGGCTGTAAAAGCATATCACTTGCATAAAAATCAGGGACAGATTCCAAAGAAATATAACTTTTTCAGTTCAGTTGTGTGCTCTCAAATACTTTGGGAATAAAGAGCTCTAAAAGGTTGGTAGAACTGAAAGCCAGCAGTTGTTTATGGTGGTGCATCTGTCTTTCCTTATGCTCTCTGTAGTGCTTCCTGTTTGCTTTTACTTTTGGCCTTTTAAGCTACAAACCACAATTTGTTTGAAAATGCTTGAAAATCCCCAAGCAGGCTTTATTTTTATCTTGTCATACAGTGCTCAGGGTTTAACGCAGTGCATCAATGCCATTGCTGTGGGAGATATCCTTGAATGCATGTATTGAGTATATATATAGAAAATATATATTGGGTTTTTCTCTTCGATTTATGAGTTTATAAAAGCATGAAACCTAGAGGTTGCACATCATGCATTCAGGTTCCTTCCCGGTTTCTGTTCGACAGTGCATGTCTTTGGAAACGGGCATGGACGGGATAAACACACAAGACGCGAATTCAGAGAGAAACACAATCTTAGTTGTACAGCATTGGTTATTGCATTTTTATAGTGTTTATACCCAGGTGTTGCATTTTTTCTGGTTCTCTCCTGGGGGTTATATATTTGAGTCTACAACATGTTCTTTTTGTGATAAACATCTTAAATTAAAATTCGTTCATTTTTAATGTATTAATGGTATTCCTAATGTGTACTGCAAAGATGGCTGGATGCCTGTTTTCCTTAAATTGAAGCATTTCCTTAATCCGAGGTGGTTATGGAAACTTAAGTGCAAATTCACTTCCATCTCGCATACAATCTTATATTTTTTACTTCATTAATGTAATTTAATTTGTCACTTGTAAGATGAAACCTTACTTGAGCTGTAAATTAGAGAATGGGAAACACTTGAGGGTTCCGCTGTATGTGCTGTTTCTGTTACCCAGTAACTTGAATACTGTTTAATATGTTGTAAGACATTGTAGAGTTTATCTGGAGCTGTTTAAAAGAAATTGTAATGTACAAATGTGAATAGTCACTTATCTATAATATGGGTAAGTTTTGTTTTGCCTATAATAGTAGATGTTTATAAGAAAGTGAAGGACAATGTTTGTCATTTCTTGCTTGCACAGGTTGCACTATTGAAAAATTGAGATTGTATAAACCTGTCCAAAAAACCTACAAGATAATGATCTTGTAGATGTCAAATAAAAGTTATTGTACTAACAAGAACTGGAGTCTTGTTTAGGCAATCGCTGTATCCCAAAAAAACTAACAAGTCTGTACAATTGGAATTTGACAGGACTTGGCATGTTCCAGTCTGCTTTAACCAGGCTTCTGTCTTGCAGTCCGGCTATTTCGGTTGAACTTATTAATGAGGCAAGAAGTAAACTGTGTTCAAACCTTGGTGCATGTGTTCAGTAAGGCTCACCTGACAGAGCAGCAATCCCCCGTAGCGTATGTCACTTCTGTAAACACTCAGTGAGATTCCAGTGTCGTAAAGAGGTTTTTTTCATAAGTAACTGGGCCAGGAGTTCCACAACAGCAGGCTGAGGAGAGTTCCCTTACGCGAATTATCTAGCTGGAGGTTCTGTTAACGCTGCCTGTGCTGGCACCCCGGGGCGGCAACAGAGCGCGTGTGTGTCAGGGAGGGAGGGCTGCCTGCTGTCCTCAGCTCCCAGTCTGAAGTGGTGGGGGATGAATCCCCTGCACACGCTTGTGACTGGAAATACAGGTCTCAAATCGGCGTGCCTGCTACATCTCTGTAAAGTACTTGTAATGCAGGTGGTAGGTGTGTTGGGAGTTTTTAATCCTCTGGTAGTGAAGGGAAGCTTGCCTGAGTGCTGCGATACCAGTAGCAGCTGATTATGCCCTGGAAAACTGTAGACCACAGGGTGTGGGGGAGGACGTTCATGTGTTTCGTACCCACCCTTGGATGTATTTGGCATCCATTCCAGGAAAAGTAATGGGATTTTGAGAAGTATGTTGACAGATTACTATTGCAACAGATAGTGAACCAAACTGCTAGTAACGGCAAGCTGTGTGTGGACTTCACTGGTCTTTTTTTAAAATTATTATTAGGTGTAGAAATATCTACCATCTGAGATGGTTACATAACATTTTCAATCTTAATCCTCAGTAAGATGGTTCTAGAAGTGGTAGGTTCACAAATAGTGATTTCTATTACTATTATTATTTTTAGAAGTCATTATTTAAATACTCTTCAGTTCCTAAGTGCTCTTCTCAGCTTGTTTTTTTCTAACGCTGGTTGTTGGGATGAGCAAATATTGAATTGGACATTCTCTGTATTGATAACCAAACATTTCAAGAGTTTACAGCGTATGCTTTTCACTCACACCCTCGTAAACTTCCCATGGTCTTATATCCCATGGAGGGGAAAAAAACCTGACAGTACTTATACTTAAAGATCCATAGGAACTGTTCCCTTTCCAGAAATCTGTTCTCTCCTTTGCCTGCTCTCTGCTGCTTGCCACCGTCAATGCCTTAGCTTTGTCATTCCGTTACTAACACGTCTGCTGCCACAGCTCTGGAGTGTTACAACATCAAGGTTAACATTAAAAAAAAATAATAATAATAATCCTTCAAACTACAGAAACGCTTTCTCTCTCAAATTCCTGCTCAGTGGTTGGGGTGTGGTTTTTTTGGTTGTAGTTTGTTTCTTGCATGAGCTGCTGATAAAGCTTCAGGGAGAAGAGGAATATAAATAGCGCTGTGGATAGGACAAGGAACAGCTCTGCAGTCTCCTCTTGCAGCACTGCCCGTAAGACAAACATCCTCACAGGGAGGGAAAAGGAGAGACCAACAGTCACGTTGTATAAATTACCAGGCTAGGCAAGAACGGCCTCTGTATTTTTCCTACTTGTGGGGCATTGATCTGCTGCGTACAAATCGCCATCTGAAATGGATATAAAATTTATAAAGGATAGATGTTTCTGATAACAGGAGCAAAGCTCAATGTGAGATTGTAGTAATTTCTGTACTGCGTGAGTTTTGGAAGCATGCTGCAGAAGGGGAAGATACGTATTTAAGTTGACTTGAGAATTGAAGGGATAAAATTCTGGGTTTTCTTTTTTTAAACTGTCCCTTGACAGCAACTAAACTTTGACTTGTTAACTAGTTTCATACTTAGAGATGTCTGACACAGTAAATGCAATTAGGAGCCACTCAAAACCCCCTCTGCACAGCAAGTTTTCAATTTTTTTCCAATCACTGTATGCTCCGTTGGGAACACACACCTCTTGTAAGGAAGAAGTTCCCCAGAGATGCTGGTTGTCTAGTCAGTGTGTAGTATTTTCTTTGTAAATGAAGAAAGCTCTGCAACCTGTAAACGTTTGTCAAGTGAATTATCAAGGGGTTTTGTATTTTTCTTTGGCGTTTGGAATAAGCTTCTTTCAGATCCCATTGCAGCCTGTACATATATAGAAAGAATATGTATGTATATAGAGATGTTAAAGGCTACTGAATTATTGAATGTAAATAATTCTTGTTTTCCTTTGTGGTTTTGGTTTTTTTTCTTCATGACCTTCCCAAGATGTATTCCTATTTTCTCAACCTGCCAAACAGGCAGTTTGTGTGTACTTTGAAATATATATAGCATATATAAAACTTCCAAGGGATGTCTGCATACATTGTAGATGTTACATGTTGTCATCATTTTTTTCCAAAACTATCAATTGTCTGTCTTCCCTGATCCTTTTGATGGTCTGTGGCTTTATTCTGTATTTTTAGTGTACAATGCATTTTCTTGAGAGAAATTGATTCCCAGTGTCTTTCATGGTCTGGTGCTATTCACTTCTTAGTGCCTGTATCAGAGAGAAACAAGTATTTGAATTTTCATGTAGTTTTTCTTTAGTTTTTTCAGTATGTTTCAGATCTTGAGCTTTAATCCTAGACACATTTCCATTTTCTTCACCTTACTAGTATCTCCCATTGTGCGTTCAGTGAGCTCCTGCAGCAGGAGTTCTAGAATTAAATGCATCAGCAATGGGACACGTGCACTGTAAAAAGTATGATTACTGCATTCATAGTAGATGTTAACTGTCTTAAAAGCACTCTTTCTGGGCTAATTTGATAGCAGAAGAGAGACATCTGTTGGAGAGTATTTCCTGGGAAAGTTCTGAGCTTCATGTAACGTCAAAATGTGCAAAACAGAGGTAATGGAACTTTCTCACCTTTGAAAAAAATGGTGCATACTTTTAATTGCCAGATAAAAATACATGTATTTATATCAAAGTTAGAGATGACTGAGAAACCCCTTGAATTGTCTGTCTCTTATTTAGCCCTTCAGCTTCCAGCTGTTGTCACACAGGCTGCGTCCGTTCAGTTGTTTCCTGAATTAAGTGGCTGGCAAAGTCCGTTAACTGGAGAGTCATGGCAAGAAGCGTCCAGCTGCAAATAGCAACAACGTACTTCTGGTAGTTTCTGTGGTCAGTACAAGCTGAAACAATGAATGTGAGAAATAATGGAGGCGTTTTTGTCATGTGCTGGCAGCTGCAGTGTCACAGACTCTCATGGTAACGACTGACAAAGTTGGCAGAAGTAATGAAGTAACGCGACCGCAAACATGCCCGAGTGCGGAATGAGACATGGGAAACCTCGAGGGCTGACGCTTCAGCCGAGAGCAGCATTGGCCTCATTGGCTGCTTAGGTTGTAGATGGAGTTTGGAAAGCAACAACTCTCTTCTTAAGAAGAAAAACATGAAGGAGGGAAGAAAAGACTGGCAATAGCAGTGTTTCCCAGCCCCATTACAGCAGCTGAGGGCAGATCGCCTCTCAAAGCTTATGCTAAAGAAGAGTGCTAAGTAAAAACCTCACAAGAACTTACTGATTTGATGTGCTTCGCTATTTCTTCATTGGTCCAAAATCATTTTTGAGTGAATTAACTTTGAGGCAGTAAGATTCAAGAATAGGAACTGGACAGGTTTAAGCTGAGGCCAGAACTCATGGAAGGAATTTTTTTCCTGCTGTGTCGTGAAGAAATACCGCAGGTTTTGTCAGACTGCACCCCAGGCATGCAGAGGATGCCGACGGTTCTCTCCGGAGACTCGGTGCTGAGAGGACAGGCTGAAAGGAAGGGATTGGTGCACTTACGCAGGCAGCTGAACTAATACAGAAATACATCCGCATGTAAGTGGTGTGTTTTCTTTATAAAAGTCCTGCAATGCTTAAATAGCTGAATCAACACGTGTGAAGTTTTATTTTGTAAGAACCAAGTTTGGTTAGTGCTTCTGAATTTGGTTGTGCTTAGGGCATAACTTTAGTGAGACAGGTCACCTGCAGAAGAGTAGTTTTCCTATATTTGATTTGCACTGGGAAGGGTAAAGAGAAATTTCTACTGACATATTACATACATATTTATGTAGCTACTTTCTGATTTGGAGAGGATAACCAGTAAAAGGCCAGATTCTTTGCAGGCACATCCTGGCATTTTTATTTGCCAAGTAATTTGATTTATTTTTCAGTCATCGACCTAAAAGCCCCACAGCCCACTGAATTGTATCTGAGGTGCGTGGTCACTGCCTCAGCATCTTCCCACGGTCGGTGGCAGGGCTGTACCGCAGCCCTGCAGTAACTTTTGCTGTGAGACTCCCTCTGCGCCAAGGATGCGCTGTTTTTTTTAAAGTAAGACTTTGCTATGAGCACTCCTTCAGTCTACACCTTTAATAGTCCAGCGTGACAGAATTCCAAAGACATGTAACATTTAAGATGAGTTGTAGGTGCTCTTTTTATTGCCTACCCTAACTGGAAACATTTGCCAACCTTAAAGCCTTCAGCCGCCAGCGCAGTATTGCGCCGCGCGTCCCTGCGTTCGCCGTGCAAGCAGACAGTACCTGTGCACGCCAACGGTCCTCAGACAGAGCGGGCGAACTTTGAGTGCCCGGCAAGAAAATACGACAGCAATGTTTAGAAAGATTTATACTCACAAAAATTACAAACTGTGGAACATGGTGAATTCTGTGTGGAGTGCTCTTTTTTTAGTAAAAAAAAATGTTAAATAAATTAAACCAACTACTACTTTGGGGTTTTTTTTCCCTTTTAATTTTCTGTTGTGGAACGTTTCCACACAGGTTGTTTATACTGGAACGCCTTTCAGCAGTATTTCTGCATGCGTTAAACATACTCATTGTGGCTCCATTTAGGATCCTTGGGACTGGTAGAAATCATGTTGTAATAATCCAAACATCTTTTCTTTCAACCCATTTCAATACCTGGCCCTTAACCTGGTTAATTTCACCGGTTAATTAAACTGGCTTTATTGGTAGTTAAGAGCAGATTCACGACATTCTTTGAATGATAATTGTAATGATCTTAAAAAAGGGAAGGAGAATTTATAAAAAACTGTGTGAAAATTGGAAAGTATCAACTTCTTCATATTCTACGTGTACCATGCAAATATCTTTCTTTTGTCCAAAGAGCTCATTTGGGATAAACAGGCTCATGAAATCTTATTTTTGTGAATCATTTATACTTTTATTCTCATTTTCCTTAAATCTGGAAAGATGATGATGCCAAGTTCTCAGCAATAAATGAAGATACCCAGACCTCAGAATTTAATTATTCATTTTCATAAGGCAGTAGGCTTTGTTCTGTAAGTAAGGGAGAAATGTCTTAAGAGAGGTTTTGGTTGGCTTTTTTCCAATATGTAAATAAAATACCTAAAAAATGCCAGGGAGGCAGCTCATGAGCTGACAGCTTCTACCTTTGGATGTCCAGATCTGGTTTGTATGTTCTTCCACATTTATAAGCTGGAATAATTGACTGTGCCTGCTAAATATACAGTGAATTGCAGGGCATGGAACAGAGATCTGTGCCAACTTGGCCAGAGTGACAAAGTTAAATCACAAACCAGGGTGCAAGTGATTTAATTACTCCTGGGTGCGATCTCCCCTGAAGTTACTTGGACAGAATAAAACCATAGGTGTGAGCAGCGAAACTGCAGATCCGAGCCTGCAGCTGGTCTCCGTGCACCATCCCTGGCGTTACCCGTCTCGGTGCGATAGAACTGGGCTTTGGGAGCGGGCAGCACTCAGAATCGGGACTTCCGTGGCTCCTACCTGTTTTTGTGAGGGGTCTCCCAGTTCTCCCAGCCCCAGCTCAGGCCTCGGGGCTGCAGGACAGCTGCTGAGCCACACATGTCCCGCTGGCCCTTTGCTGCTTTCCAGGGTGGACTGGAGCAAAGCGCTGGTGTTCTCTCCCTTTCCTGGCAAGAGAAAAGCACATCTCAGACCTGTGCGCTCCCGCAGAGGATGCCACGACCTGGCCTGCCCTTCTGAAAGCCATTTTGGACAGGTGGGCCACGCGTCAGGGCTGCAGGGGCCCTGCATTTGGCTCACGCCTCAGCTGCG
>WHYT01013006.1:54231-73403 GCA_009806455.1 Tetrax tetrax
CCCCCCCCCCTCCTCCGCGCCGAGGTGCGCGGGGCGCCGGGCCGGCGCGGCGGGTGGCTGCCTCGGCTCCCCCAAAGTTTTTGGATCGGCGTCTCCTCATGATGTATGGATGATATATTGCATTGTGGGTGTCAATATAACTGACGGCCATATTTGCCGGTGCTGCTACTGCTGTAAACAACCCAAAGTGTCTGGGAGACACGGAGACGCTTCACCGAATCTCAGGACGCTTCTCCTCCTCCTCCTCCCGCTGGCCATGTCTCTGGGAATGTCTTACAAGCCCAACTTGAACGCCCACATCCCCGGGACTCCCCTCAACCCGGGTAAGTCGGCGGCGGTAACTGGGTGGCAAGTTTGGGAGGCGTGCGGCGGGGCTCCGCGGTGCCGCACCGGCACCTGGAAGGGGTGGCGGGGGGAGGAAGCCCCGCACTCCAGTTGTTGGTTTTATATTTTTTTTTTTTTTTTTTTTTTTTTTTTTTTTTTTTTTTTTGAGAAAGGAAAGTTTTGCAGTTGGGTTTAGGGGGGAGGGAAATCTGCCTCGGTGGTTTTTACAGCACCGTTCGTGGTTGTGATCCTGGGAGACCGATGGGCGAAAGGGATGAGCAAGATGCACCTCTCTTCTAGCTGCCAGGAGAGCGGCAATCGGATTTTACTGGAAGGAGCCGTCACCAGCTGGGGGATGAACCGAGGTCCCCGTGCCCCAGACGCTGTGATCCTGCGTGGAGCTGAGCTCGGTGGGGCTGCGAGCGTGTGAAGGCTCCGTGTGCGTGGGGAGCAGCTGTGGGCCCGGGCGCTGCTCCGCGCAAGGGTCGGGAAGCGGGGAGGGGTGGGGGGGATGTGCTCAGGTTTTTTGTCAAAAAGCAGAAGTGTCAGCGGAGGAGAAAAAAGAAACAAAACAAAGCCTAGCGAGGGAAACCGTTCTGCTGTCGGCTCCCACGAGAACCTGTGCCTTGCTCTCCGGAACAGCCGTAAAATTGCAGGGAAAACAAAGGTGGTATTTTGCGGTGGTGGGTGCGGGGTGGGGATTAGGTCATGCTATGGGGGGCTCGGAGCCAGCCGGGGCTGCGGAACCCCGGGTCGGGCATGCCGCTCACAATGCGAGCTGAGTGGTGAAGTTTCTGTCTCCCCTCCTCTTGGTACCGTGTCTGTGTGCTTCCTAACGCTCCGGCTGCGATCAGGGTTTTAGATTCTTTCGTGCAGTTTTATCTTTCCCTTCTCCCCACCCCGGCTCCTTTTTTCCTCGTAACGGCAAGTTAGCAGCAGTTTGCTGTCATGCTGGAACTATTCCTGTCTAAGTTGTCCTCTCTTCTGAGTTCGGATCATCCTCGACACCCCCAGAATCTTTTTAACGAGAGAACGTCCTCCTCTGAATCCAAAATGGGCTCTCTCTTCCCTCCCTGTCTTCTGCCATTATCCTCACGCACCAGCTCTTCCTCTCGCTCGTGGTATTGCCAGCACCGTGGCCTAAGGCCAAGGGAGTTAGACAAAGCAGTCCTTGCAGTCGCACATATCGCGTTCGGAGTGATAGGACTGCAAATGGCACCCTCCTTTCTGGAGATTAAATCCGAGTTGAAGGAGACTGCTTCTCTATTGTGCCTAAATTAAATGCCCCCCCAACCAGGAGCAGAGATCCTGGGTTTGCTTCCAAACCTGGGCTGAAGGACCCCCCCCTCCCCGCCCGGTCCTGCAGAGGAGAGGAAAACAGGAAATCTGTCCCTTTTGGCTTGAAATCAGCCCTGCAGAAGTCTCTCTGTATGAATGCTGAATATTTTGGTCTCGGCCGACGGAGGGCTCCGGCCAGCTGCGGATCTCACAGGGATTTTCCTCCGGGAGGTAATGCTGCTTCCCTGCAGTGCAGGGCTTCTGGTGCAGGAGTATTTGGAAAGGCAGTGTCGACTCAGCTCTGGGAGCTGCGTCCTTGCTGCAGAGCGAACTCCTTTCAAGTTTGGGCTGAAAGCAGCTGCTCCGCAAAATCACGTTTAAACTGCGCTCAGTGAGCGGATCAGTGCGGAGAAGCAGATGTGGTTGGTGGGTGACTCTGCCCTGTTCTTGCACGGGAGCGCGTCTGGGGACTTGGACTGAGGTCCAGAGGGAGAGGAGCCGTTTGGGAGGGAGGAAGGATGGGGAGATCCCCTCCATGGGTTGTCGGCAGATCTGGGGATGACTGTGGCTGAGGAAAATGCAGCTGCTCCGCAAGTGACTCAGGATGCTGGAAGCATCCGGGTGCTGACTCCTCTGCCTTGCACCAGGCTGAGGGAAGGAGAACATGTTGTCGCAGCAGAATTTGGTGCCCGTTCCTCTTCCCCATTGCCCGGGTCAGTTGTGACACCTGGCCCAGGGTGTCTGCAGCTAGGATTCCTGTGTTTTATCCGAATTACCTGTCACATTCCTGGTGGGCCTGTGCTCTGGAAATTGGGCCCCTGTGTGTAGCAGCCCAGGCTGTCAGTTCCAAACCGCGCTTGGGAAGCCTCCTGCACAAGCATCTCCTCTACCTGGGCGGTAAAAAAGCGCTTTGTTCAGGGCCTGGGATGCTGTGCCTCTACCTTCCCAGCCTCACCTCACCCCGCAGTGTCCCAGGGGAACCTCCGTTACCCTTTCTGACAGCCATGTTTTGATTTGTTTGTATCCTCTTGCTTATTGTGCTGAATCCTGTGAAGTACTTTCTTCCTCGTCTGTCTCATGTTTCATATTGTTTAACTCTGCCTCTCTGTAAGAGGGCCAGCTGCTGAGCTGAGGTGAAGTGGAGCATCTCCATGGACTTCAGTGGAACCAGAGAGATTCACACCAGCTGTGAACTGGTCTGTAGTTTGTCTTTCCTCTTGTTTCCATGTGTTTTCTGGCTCTGTTGTGGATATTCACCAGCATTCCTGTTTTATTCAGAGTACACACAGGTCAGAGAAAAGTAGTTTTAAGATACAGAAGCCAGCAGAAGCAGCTTGGGATTTTCTTTTGGTTTTGTTTTGATTCTTGGAGAAGCATCAGGTTTCAAGATAAAACCCTATTCCTGTAACAAAACTTCAAAACTTTTACATGTAGGATCTGGAGAGGCAAAATTCCAGCAGCCTGTGTCAAGGGAAAGAGCTGCGTCTTGGCTCCAGGTGAAGAAGCGGTGGCCGGTACAACAGGTCCTGCTGTAGCTGAGGACCAAGAGGGCTGTCAGTGCACCTGCCCCACCTCACAGCAACCAGAAGTTTCTTGGTGAAAAGTGCAAATTCTCACTGAGAGGTGAAGCAAAAGTAATTTCCCTGACTGAGGCTGTAGCTTGCAATTGGAGAGACCAATTTAATTCAGTCCTGAGAAACGACACCAAGTGCACCGGGCCATTCCTTATCTTGTTAGGACTACAGTCCAGATCTGGATGAGCAGATGGCTTGCATGTCACCCTTTACGGAGGCAGCTTATGTTTGATATCGTTGCCCCTACTGAGAGGTTGTTTTTGGAGTGGGAGTACTGGAATGAACAGAGCAGAGTGCAAAGAGTGCGTGCCTTAGCAGAGAGGGTAATTTCTAGGAAATACACTTCCCTACTCCGATTCAAACTGAAATTGGCTGGTTCCCTGATCTCTTGAAGTCCATGTGAAGTTAAAAATGATCTGAAAAGACGCACACTAAACATGTTTCGGAATTAGCCATTTTCAAGTGGACTTGTTTGGATGTTTAGGAAACTGTCATTTTTGGCTTTCTCTACCTGGGTGCTCAGCTTCAGAGCAGTGGTTTGGTTTTCACAAGCAGCAAATCTCCTCATCATCCCCACCCATCACATGTTGGTTGAGTTGTAGAGTGGTTTTGGTTCACGCTAAATCGACTCTTTTTGGATAAAAGTAAACCAGAAGCTCTGCTCCAGTTGTGCAACAGGGATGTTCCATCTCTGAATGGGAGCAGGAGGGTCCAAACCAAAGAGTGGACGGCGTTGAACTGTACCCACCATACAGATACGATACGGATCTGGGGGGCCAGACTAAAATCTCGCCTTAAGTCGTACCCACTCATCCCAACTACATGCGCTGTACGTGTACCAGATGCTTTCATCTTTTGATCCTTTCCTGTTGCGCCAGATAACTTGCTAGCGTAGAAATATCCCGTGTCTTAAGCTAGAAAAGAAGAATGGTGGGGAGTCCAAGTGGCTTGTCTTTTTTTTTTTTTTTCAAATAAAAAAAAAAAAAAGGCAAGAGGGTAGGAAGAGGACACATAAAACATGACCGTTATCCACATGAAAAGATTAAATATAAAGAGAGTACTAGAGGAAAGGCCCAGAGTGTGACAGATCAAAAGAGCAAGGCCTCTGGCTGTTACGATAAAGAATGTCCTAGTTCTTGAAAAAGTATTTATGTGTGTGTGCACTGGATTTTTTTAAAAGGAGATAGTTTTATTCAAAGAAAGGTCTGTTTCTACCACAGGGGCTGTTTAAGGGGGAAATAGTGGGTGAAAATACAACTTTCACAGCCGGTGCTAGAAGGAGCTTTTTGTGCAAATGAGAACAGGGTCCGTTATTTTAAAGTAAAACATTTATTGGAAGGGTGGGGGAAAGGAGGGCTCTTTGCTTTCGCTCTGGGTTGGTGACTCCTGTAGATTTCAGTGTGTGGCTTGGCTGTGCGGTACTTGCGTAGACACGCATGTGGTGTCCCATGGATGGTGAGGAGTTCTTGTTGAACTTAAGCGAAAGTGCATAGAAGGCTCAGGAATTAAATATTTTTGTAGTCAGCTGAAACACCACAACTACGATCCAGGCTGTGCTCAGATACTCGCTGCAGAAATGGCTGTGGTGAAGATGCTACCACTGCCCTCGTGCTTGAAGATGCTTCACAATGTACGTTGGCAGAGCAGCTTACATGAACGTTTCTCATGTGTTTGCTTGCAAAGTTGCCTGGTTTAGGACAGCAGAATTTATATCCTCTCAGTTAAAATATTACATCCTGGTTGTCTCATGCCGCATGCCGTCAGGAATCAAACTGTCATCCGAAGTAGATGAGGAACGTCCTCCAGTTGTGTGGCAGAGGCAGTAACCCCCAGCACCGGCTTCCATATAGACAGCTAGTGATCTGAACGACAACAGTCTTCATGTTGCAAACAACCTCAGCTGGAAGAGACCCTGAAGCAGTGAGATGATACAGACTGTATCGTGTACCTTGGGTAAATTCCAGGCTACAGGTGTCTCTCTTCTTATAAGCTGTCATCTTCCTGTGTAGAAGGAGTTTGTAAAATGGCAGGAGTTTACCTGTGCAGTTTTATTGGACCTTACCAAGTACAGGGTAGTAGAGAAACATCTGTCTGATGGAGTTGGCTCTTGGCTTCTCTAAGTCAGTTCTGCGTGACTAACTTGGTGCGTTGAGTAACTGTTCCTGATTTTACTTTGCTCTTTGTGAGCGTAAAACGGGGTGGCAGCGGAGCTGCGTAGATGCCGTGGCATCTGCTGGGCGCGGATCAGGTGAGAGCACCCCCGCGTTCCTGCTCCCGCTGTTTCCTTGCAGGGGGGTGCACAGTAAGCTGCTTTTCCGGTTATTTTTCCAGCAATAAAATGAAGAATTTAAACTTAGACCAGCAGATTGGTATCCCTGCTCAGGCTTGGAGACACTGGCAAAGGAGGTGAAGGGCTCCCTACAAATGGGAAGATTTCTGGTCAGTGGGAGTTCAGGCAAACAAAGATTGATTCGAGATCCTTTGTCTCCCAGGGTGTTAATTTGGGTTCAGAGAGACTGCTGGAAGGAAGAGATTTTGACAACAAAAATCTAATTTCTGTTTGCTGTATTGTTAGGCGCCCCCCCAATTAATAAAGATTAATATTGATTAACAAGAAAATCACTGTATTTTCGTGGGGTAGAATGCTCGTGGCAATCTTCTGTTTGAATACAGAAATAGAAGACATTGTTGGCACAAGAATAAATAGGTATATAAAAGGTTTTGTGTACATTTAATTAGGAAAGTGAGGGGAGGAAAGTGTGCATATTAATTCAGGTTTTAAACAGCAGCAAGCACTAAGACAATTTGGGATGTGATGCAGGGTGTCACTTAAATTCAGTACCAGGCACGCTGCCTTTTTGATTCTGTCAGTTCTTAACCGGCTTGTCTCCATTGTCATTCTAACGTGAGAGAGCAAGCCTCAATTTAGATCCCCCCTCCTTTTTTTTCTCTGGTGAATACCTAATCATCACACTGATTTTTGACCAGTATTGACTGTGAGACTTGCTGGCCTAATTTTTCTTGCTCACTATAATAGCAATAGCTGGGGATTTTTATTTATTTCATTTTTTTTAAGCTGAGATACACAGGATGTTCAGGCATGCAGATGTATTTTGGGTTAATTGAGTAATAGTCTTCCAAGACCCAGGGCGTCTCCTCGAGATGAACGTACAAAGTGATAGGTCAGAAAGCTCACGGTCTGTTACCCTGTGAGATACTAATACCCCCACAATTAATTTCATTTTTGTGATTGCATCATCTTAAATTGAGGTGAAATGAAGCATTTTTCTTTTTCCCCTCCCCTCCAGCTGAGTTTGACTGGCACAACTTCTGACGTGGTGTACGGAGGCTGGTACCACGGCCAAGTCAAATCCTTTTCTTTGTTCTCCGGGCCTGCTGCTGCTGATAAAGTGGTCGGCGCATGGCATTATGTCTTATTACATTTTTGATGCAGACTGCAAAGAAACGGGTAAACTCACCATGGTTACCACGATCTGTCATTTGGCAGGGCACGCCGTACTCAGCAATGGCCTCTAGTGTCTGCAGCACAGCTCTGCATACGTCGCGGGTACCGGAGACAATACAGCACCCTCGGCTGCCGAAACCACGCAACTCTGCGAATTCAGCTCGGGAGCGATGCTCCGGCTCCGGCGGCAGGTTCTTACTCATAGTTGCCCGCTGAAAGTTCTTGTTTGTTCTTGTCGTTCCGTGTTGACTGAGTCGCTGCTGGATTTGAGCTCCCACGTTGGGACCAATGGAGCTGCAACGCCGTAGGTTGCTGGCTGTCACGTCCGCGAAACTTTCTTGGTCAGCCCCTAGATCTACTGCTCGGTCGTGGCACATCACGTTTCTAGCAGGGTTTTCTTTCTTACCTAGGTGTGCCTTGCTGTGTTATTGCTTCCAGACCAAGCGCGTGTCATTGCTCCGATCAACATACCCTGAAACAATCGCTAACTTATCCGTGTTACTGTTAACCAATATGGCGGCGATAAAGTGGGCTTTGTTTGGCAGGGGCTGCAGCTCAGGTTTGCGCGGTGGGTAGCGCAGGGTTCCTGCGCCTGGTCATCGGAGTCCTTGCCTTAATGCTGAACCGGTCTGGAGCTCCCAGGTCTCCCGTGTGACCGCTTGCAGTAACAGTTCAGGAACAAGTCTTTGCAGGACGAGTCTTTTGTTTTATTGTACATGAGGAAAAATTGCTTAAGTCTTTCTCTGCTTAATTGAGGTAATTAAACCTTCTTACCTTGCAGCGCAAGGAGCTCATTAATGTTTCTGAAGCATTTTGAAGTCCATGGAGGAATGATGTGGTTTGCTGTTGTGTCATGTTTGGTAACTTGAAATTCAGTCATCTGGACTCGAAATACTGACTGAGTTGTAGATATAGAAATCTTGCAATTGTGCGTGTATTTTGAGCTGATGATGTGAAGAACTAATTGGGAGAATAGCTGACAACTGTGGGGTTCTTCACAGTGCCGTACTCTATGGGTGTGGTGTTTATTCTTTCACAGTTTTTTGGTGGTTTTACTATGCTTCAGCAAAATGTGAAACAGCAATGGAAATGCCGATTGTAATGCCATAAAATTTAGCAGCTTAGTTAGAGAAACCTTGCTTTTTATAAGGTGACCTAATGACCAGCCCAATTTGGCTTTTTTAGGATTTCAAATCCTGTTAACTAGTTAAAATTGAGAACACACACTCTTCTTGTAAGGAAGTCAGCACCACAATGATACTCTGTGGTTAATTCTGAAGTGGAAAGAGACTTTCCAGCTGAGGACAAGAGTCTGTTCCACCCTGTTCAGCAGTGTTTTTTACAGCGGAACTGCTGGCTCTTTGTAGTGAGGGGAAAATATGAATGAAATCACTTGCAACTTTAAAACAAAGCTAGCAATTTACATAGTTCTGAGCCCCAGCGACTTTTAGCATCAGTTTAATTTAGATTTAAATGAAGGTTGGTAAATGAAATCTGTTCCTCGTATGAAAGACAGTTGGGAATTTTCAGCCAAGGAGTTTGTAAGTGGGAGATTTTTTCAGACGGCAGGCAGTCTGAGTCTGTGCCTACGGGCAAAGAGAGCAGCATCAGTGGGTGCAGGGGCATTTCGGCTGCAAGAGTGAACAAGTTGAATGGTGTAACGCTCCCTTAGCCCTGCGTGGACAGTCCGTAACCAGCAGGTCCTGGCACTGTTGTGAAATGGGCAGCATGATTAATACCCGCCCCTGCCCAAAGAAAAATCTGAAAGTTGTGTCTCAAACCCAACTTCTTACCAGTGAGGGGCGAGGGGGAAGAAGTGTTTGGATTGTTCATTTCTGGAGCAGTTTGGCAATGATCACATTAGAGTCTGTTTCTGTAACTCTTAGCTGACTCAAAACCCTGTAGATCTGAATATAATCTTTTATAACTTCAGAAAAAGTAACTATAGCCCAACATGATCTTATTTGTCCTTTAGCCAGCACAGTATGACTGGCTAAAAACGTTTGGTACCACACAAGGGAATAACGGTAGCACGCTTCGCCTTCGATGCCATACAATGAGCAGCAGATCCGATATACCTCAACTGAGTGTTCCCTACAAATAGTTTCTGGCATTGGCTGAAAATAGTACAGAGGGTAACTTGCATTGACCATGTGATGACACTTTGAGTTGCAAAATTACTTTCAGATAACTTGCACTGAAAAAGTAAAAATAGCCCAGTACGTTAGACTCATCTATGTGGAATGTATATTTGCAAAAATAGGGCTCCTTAATATTTACAGTTTGTCTAGGCAGAACAACCTGTCATGCTACACTCTGTTTCACTTTTAGGCAAACAATTTGCACTGATAATGTTGCAGGCCATGCTATTTTCAAATGTACAGCAAACGTTAGAGAAGCATTAATTTAACCATCCTCTTAGCAAGTAGTGTGACTCTGAAATGGCATTAGTGGGCTTAGACAAAGGTAAGCGGTCACAGCGCTAGAAAAATACAATCTAAAACGTGTCCCAGTGTAACAGACTAATTAATCTTTAGATAATAACATAATTTTTTTTCTTTTCTCTCTACAGCTGGGAGTGTTCACTCTCCCTCCACAAGTATGGCAACGTCTGCGCAATATAGACAGCTTATAAATGACTATGGACCCCCATCTCTAGGCTACACACAAGGGATGCAGGTACAGCTCTGCTTGGTGTTTTTCTTTAATTGAATCACTGAGCCTACGTTTGCATAGTAGCCTGGACTGAGGCCGGTAATCTGAGGTGTTCCTCCCTCCCACCGAGATCTGAAATCAAACCCAAATGGCAGGCTGATTCATCGCACATGTCTTGGGATCAAATTAGGCTACGCAGTGCTGAGTGAGACTGGTTACTAATTAACTGTTAGTCCCATCCCTTCTGAGTCACGGTGAAACATGGCTTGAGTTACGCTCTGATAGTAAGGGCTCTCACATATTTTTAAATTATTTGTTAAAAATTTTCTATACTGTTTTTCTTCAGCAAATTTATATTCTAAAATGTAGGCTCATGAAGTGTGTGTCCTATGGGCTGCTTCAGGAATCCAGCAGTAATCTTTCTGTGAAATGGCTTTAACTTAATAGGATTTCCATTATGATATAGGCAGTTTTGCTTTATCTGCTTCTGACTCTCCCTGCCTAGCTAACTTCTCCACAAAATATACACCTAAACATTGAAAAAGAGTTAAATAAGCAGTTCTCAGTTTGCTGTTCTTGCAGGGCTGTATTAACTTCTGTTTCACCTAAGGTCCCAATCTTGCAGCTGCATCCTCCCAAGTTGATCCTGATTTTTGAAGGGCACGTAGCATTGTGTTCAACTGTAGCAGCAAATGCAAAAGGAAAATAATGTTAAAAAAAAAAACCTTTTTGTAAAAAAACTAAAAAAAAAAAAGGTGGCTACTTCTAGTCCTCCATGAATTTTCAGTTGCTGTTTGTTGTAATTGTTTTGGTTTTAGCTGTATTTAATTGAGCTTAATCTATTTTCAACTACAGGGTACCAGCAGCAGTCAAGTACCGCAAAGCAAATATGCAGAACTTCTAGCTATCATAGAAGAATTAGGAAAAGAGATTAGACCCACATACGCTGGGAGTAAAAGTGCGATGGAGAGGCTAAAAAGAGGTAACATTTAAGTTTACTAAAAAAAAAAAAAAAGAAAAAAAAGAAATCATGTCCCTTACACTTTATGCACTGACTGCTTGTTTACAGCTGCATGACAAGTGTTTCCTTTGAAAGGAGACAGCTGTGTGGAGCTCATCATTAAACCAGGTCTGTTAAGAAGCGACCGAAACCTTGGGGTACTCTGTCAATGCTGTATTTGATAAACCAGTGACCAAGTGTGTTTCATGTGCCCAAGGGGAGTTTCAGTTAATAATTCAAACCTTAGTTTAGAACCTTTAAGGTATCTAATGGATATGTTCTCCTAGGTTCCTGGTGACTTACTTGCCCCTTCAATTCCCTTTTCTCCCCAGTCTCCAAAACACACTACCAGGCCTTGTTTACTTTTTCTCATACACATCACCCGTGTACTTGACCCAGGAGTCTTTTGTAAAGTGCATCTTGCCTAAAGAAATACTGTGTTCTGGTAATTCACACTCAGGCTGGTGGAGAGAAGAGCTGCAAAAAAAAAAAAAAAAGCTTGTCAGGGCAGGCTGTTCAGACTGAGATGTCAAAGATTCGCGTTCCTCCTCTCTGGAGTGCTGGGCTGCCAGGCTCCGTTACCTGTTGTCAAGTGGATGCCATTAAGAGTCCAGCAGTAAGGGAGGGAGAAGCTTTTAGGCCTGGCTGATGAGGTCTCTTTGGCTTTGCTTTGTCAGCTAAAAGGGGTAATAAATGCCCTTTCCTTGCAGTGTAAAAGAAACCTCGGCATGCCCCGCTGCTGACATCAGCTTGACATTGTCCTCCGCAGGGGACGTGCGAGGGATATTTCTGAAGGAGCAGTGGGACATTCCACTGCTCCAGCTCCTGAAATGACCCTGAAAGGCCATCGACAACAGTTGTGCTGGCAGCTCTGTCCTGTGCCACTATAATGTGGTTACCTTTTCCTCCCTTTCCTTGCTCCTTGCGCTGCCTTTGGCTCCTGCGTTCAGCCCTGAATGGGAATGTTATTGTCACAGACTAACTTCACCACCTCGCAAATCCCCCTTACATTTACCCAGGACTACAAAGCTTTATTTAAGGCTCAACCATTATGGGGGAGTAATATATCTGCTGTGACATGCAATAAAATGACTAGTAGCTGTTCTGGGAAAGGATGCAATAAAGCCTGCTGATGAGTGGTAAGTGGAATCTGGCCCAGCTAAAATCAATGTTGCTGGAGTCTGTCTTTATTGCATTGCCTGAGTCAGTATTAATAGATCATGAATGGCAATAGGCTAATGGGGACAACTTGAGAGAGACTGGGAGGGATGCAGAGACTCTGAACCTGAACGGTTCAGTTTGGAGAGGAAAAGCTGTTTTGCTGCTTCTTGCAGTGAATGTTTAGTTTGTTGGCTAATGTAGGTTTAAGATTCAATGCTCTCACTGTGACTTGCCAGTGTTGCAAAGAATCCCAAATAAATACTTTTTGCTGCCATCTTTTGGTCACAAACATAGCTCTCTTTCCATTTTGGGAGCCTCGCGGCTGAAGGAGCATGTGCAAGGGAGAGCAGGAGTGACTGAGGGTAGCCACGTGACTGCAGCCTCCGTGGCCATGTGGAGGTTATTCCTGAATAAAGTCCCTGTCCCCAGCTCCACCCGCTCCGAAGCACAGAGGCTACTGACCTCTAAAACTGGCCAAATTCCCAGTGTTCTACATAATTCAGGGTATTTCTGCTGCATAAACTGGGCGCCCTGCCACTAGAGCCAGGTCTAATGCACTGCTTTGAGTGCGAGTTTCTGCATCCCACAGCTGCGGGATGCAGCCTGACTTGTCTGTGTCACTTCAACCCTCTGCACAGCCTTGCGCCCGTCGAGTCCCGCGTCAGTACTCCCTGCATGTAAAGGCTGTTGCTGTAATCTGGGCTAGCAGCCCTCTAGAAACAAAATCCACTATCTCCAAATAGAGATTAAACCTCATCTGTCGCCTTATTGTCTTTTCTCCTTGTCAAGGAGCGTGATTGAGCAGAGAAGTCACCTTCTATCTTGTCCTGTCAGTAGAACATGACCTCATTTGTTGTAGAAAAATCTGTCCGTCTCTCAGTTTAAAATCTCTCAAGCTCTGTTCTTTCAGCAGCTCTGTGAATGTGAATCTAGATTTAGTTCCAGGACTAAGAATCAAGGTCCAGATTGTTGGAACTCAAGGCAACAGGACTTGTAGTGGAAAATTCCACATGATGTCTATCAGATGAGAGTAGATACGGCAGCATGTAGAGTGGTGATGATTTACACTGGGAGCTGAGCCAGTTAGGAGGTAACTTCTTGCACACACTATATAAAAATTATTCTTACAAGAGACACAACTTGTGTTTAAGCAGCATTATAAAGTCTTGGATTTTGATGCATCCTCTCAGAGGAGAACTATCCCAGGGTATTAAGACTTTTAGAGCTTGCTAAAATGACTCCTCAAATAATTAATTTTTTTTTAAACTCCACTGTAGCAAAATAACTCACAGGTAAGATGATATTTTTTTTTTTCTTTCTAGTTTAGTCTCTGATTTTCAATAAGCCTGCACTGCACATTAAGATAAACCTGTCACTGCAGACCTGCCCATCTTATCACGCTCTGATTCCTGGTTTAGTCCCTTTTCAATTTATAATGCCAGCTCGGGAAAGCAAACTTGTTCAGCAGCAGCTGATGGGAAGCGAGGGATCTCTCCCTTCTCTGAGGCATGCGGCGGTAGCCTTGGCAACTCAGGACAGAAATACGTAAACCTTTCTCTGAACTGTCATTGCAAGTGTGACCCGAATGAGATGATTTAAAATACATCCGATTCTTTTGCAGGCATTATTCATGCCAGAGGATTAGTTCGGGAATGCTTGGCTGAGACGGAACGAAATGCAAGATCCTAGCCCGCTAATTCAATTGCAAGATTTTCCATCTCTTAATGAAGAAAAAGTAACACTTATTCCTTTTGACTCTTGAAACATTCAGACAAATTCCTTTATTTTGAGAGTTTTACCTTTCTTTTTTTTGCCCTTACAAAAATGTATAGCTAAGAATGAGAAAAGAAGGATTTTTCAACTTACTGAGGGTTTGCATTTTGTAAAGATGTTAAAACTCCCTAAAATGTTTCTAAAACATGAAAACTGAACTGCATGCAGAGGAATGCTCTTTCTCTCACAGAGCTATATTTCAGTTCTCTTCTTATCCAGCCACAGTCTCATTCTGTTTTGTTCCTTTGATGATATTCACTTAACCCCAAACTGTCAATCTTTCAAAGTTTGACATAAGCTCTAAGGATTTTTTTTTTTTTAATAAATGCAGAATAGCATGCTGTACCTAGTAGTCTGCTAAGTCACAATTTGTCATACAGCATAGACCCTGCTTAGAATAACCTTCCCCTTCTCTTATTTTTCCTTTTTTGTTTTGCATAAACATTTGCATGACTGTTAGTGCTTTGAAGTCCATTTAAAGTGCATGAGTTATATGGAAAATAGGGAAACCTATTAAATAATAACAAGGTCCTGGAAAGCTAATTTCTACATTAAGGCTGGAGATTTCAGTTTAAAGTTTGCCAAAAAAAAAAAAGAAAATTCTGGATAAATTACTAAAACTGTTATTTGCATCTTTGTATGTATTTATTACTTGATGTAATAAAGCTTATTTTCATTAACAGTTTGTATTAAAACTAGTACAGTCACTTTAATCAGACTCACACTCCATGAACAAGAACTCTCAACAGATAAAAATTTAACCTTCATGCAGGAGGCTCAAGTTCAGGAACAGACAAGGCAACGGGCCTGCAGACTGCCGGTGAGTTTCCATCCACGGCACGCTCTGGATGCAGAAGGTGGAGGTAGAGTTGCCCGTAGTCTCCCTTGCTTTAAAGCACATACTGTGGTTTTGGTTCTTGAAGCGCTCTCCCTTCACTGTTGAAGGCCAAAACTTGGTGGCAGCTGGTGAGGGTGCTGTCAAAAAATTAAGGGAGAAGTTCCAGTTAAGCCATTAGAGTTAAGAGAATTAAATCAGGGAAGTACACTTCACTAGTGGCTGCAGAGTAACAGTAACAAAGGAAACGCACCTGGGTGTATTTGCATGAAATGGGAAGCTGTCAGAATGAGTGAAGATACCAAAGTTCCCAAGGTTAAGTGCAGCATAGCATAAACATAATAAATGACTGTAATTCTCTATTGTACAATCAAATCTCAATCCTAAGGAGGATGGAGTATCTGGCCTATTTCACACACATGGAGCTATGGATGCTTGAAGAAAATACAGCTGTAAGAGGCAAAGCGAATTACTTCACAGCTTGGATGAACTGGACTCTCTTGCCTAGGGAGGCAGCTTCCAACAAGTGTTGTTCTTTATCTGCAATGACCCAATTTAACCTTGAACTGGAAGAACATGACTGACCAACTCTCACTTGCGGGAGTGTCTTCCACCCCAACACTCATCACTGCTCCAGGTAAGATTTGTAAAGCTTCTGTTTAAACTGCATTCAGAACGCAGTAGGACAGAGCATTCGTTCAGCTGACAGCTCTGAAGGAGGCAACCAGTGACTGGTGTCGCTTCAGTCAGCATGTCTGCGCGCACCACCAGAACCAGTATCTAGCCCGGTCGCTGTTCAGGAGGGATTTCTGTCAGCAGCGGCACTGCTGAGTAAGGATGGTAAGTTACGGCCTTTTAGGGCTCTTCTCCGCATGGACTCTGCTCCTGGGAAGCATCGGAAGGTATCATCTGGGCACAAGGAGATCTGTGGAGGTTTTCTTGTCTCCATTAACAATGGTGGAAAGTTTATAGTTCCTTTTTAACAAGGATTGGTTTATCATCTGAACTTGGCAGAAAAAGCGATTGCTAAATGTGATTGATGGGATGATGGCAGCCAGAAGCAGGAATACGTGGCTGCTTTTATCACTTCGGTTTTACAGCAATAGCAGGTCACTACTCAGTATTTCGGTTGCGCTTATGAAGCCCTACGTGATCTGTTGGTTTGAAAAGTGTGTTTAGGTATAATCACAAAGGTTTGCCTTACCCTGCCAGGACAAGTCAGTATTTCACATGTTTATTTCTTATCTAATTGTTGCATCTCTTTAAAATGCCTTTTCTTTTCTAGATTTTCCTTTGCTCTTCTTTTTTTCTCCTGCTTCTTCTTCTCTGATGCTTTCTTCTCTTTAAAAACATCACTCTCTTCACCTTTGTAGAAAAGGTCAACTTTTTCCTGCAGGATTTCTCTGGCTATCTTTCGGTTCTGTTCCACTGATCTTGTTTGATGACACTGAAAAAATACAATAGTTTTTACTGGAACTTTCACCCAGTTTATTCTTCTGTTTTCCCTTTCAGTCTACATACTCCTGCCATTACCGTAAACAATCTCACCTCTCCCCCAAACTAAGAGCATCCTCCTACCAAGAACTGCTGGAACTTTTGTTTCCTGTTGATATATTTTCGAGAGGTTGCCTAATAATTAGTTGCTACTGTAACTTGTCAGACTGGCTTTTGCATCAATCTTTAAATCTGTTTGTTAGTAAACAAGATTACTTCCATATTACCTTGGAAAGCTGCTGAGTTTAAATTAACTGTGTCTTCCCTTTGTAATAAGGAAACAAAGATTAATTTGAAAGTATTAAACTGCAAGAAGCAGGTAAGAATAATGCTTAAAAAGAATGCAAAGTGAGTGTGATTAACTTGTTAAGGAAGACATTGTAACTACCTCACAACAGAGACAGGAATGTGACAGCTGTGACTAAAAGGCAGCTACAAGGAAGGTTCATTTTACTGAAAACTATAAAATAGTGCTGCATGTCAAAGCCAGGAAGATCAGCCATGACCTCAACTTATTTATCTACCGACAGCCCAAACTGCTTCCTGCTGAGATTCTTTACAATACATAAACTCTTCCTCCATGACATTTGCACTGTGATGATGCTTTGCTCTGAAAGGAGACTTGGAAGACGTGACGCAGTTTGTGACCTAGTGATACACTTACCTTCACTACAATCCCAGATGGAATGTGCTTCAAGACAACACAGTTGTTTGTCTTGTTCGTGGCCTGACCTCCTGGGCCATCCCCTCTTACAAACTGTTCTTTTAATTCTGCCTCAGTTAGTCCAAGGAGATCGAAAGAGTTCTTCTTTCCTGCTGCCTGAAGAAAGGGCGCTCTGGGCACAGAAAATTGCCGCTTCCTCAAAATCCATGGTCTCCATGACGGTGTTCGTACTTCTCTCAGTAAGAACGTCAAATGAAATAAACCCGGAATGTTCATACAGAAATGAGGACATGGTTTCTCTGGAATTAAACCTGAAATAGAAGCAAGGAATGGAGTTTACTGTGAGAATCCTTGTTTACGACGATGTAGTTTAGCTGCAGGGCTTGAGCAATATTTTGGTATTCAGATTTAATTTCAAGGATATTTGAACTGGTTTCACAGGCACTTGCCTTGACATATTTACCCTTCCAAATGGAATTTCAGGTCTCATTGCAACTAGTTTTCTTAAAATTGTCAAGATTATTATTTTGTTGTTGAAAGAGATCTGGAAAACAGTACATAAATTAGTACTTCTACCAAAACTTGGAAAATATTAAAGATACCTTAAAAAAAAAGGAGAGGAAAAAGAGGGTATTTCTATCTTGCACTCAGACCTGTACAGGCTGGGAAGCCTTTGCTGACACTCCACGTGTGCCCAGGTTGTGTCTTGCTGGCAACAGTACCTGCAGTTCCTGTCAGCACGTGCTTGAACCACATGAAGGGAGGACAGGTGAGGGTGCAGGAATCCTCCTCTGAGGTTGCCTTAAGCAGTGCTCTGAACTACTGAAAGAAAACTGCTGGAAAAACCAGCCAGTTTACAGAATATAACTGGCCTAATAACATCTTGGGTTCCCCCGTTTGCTGGCTTACAGTCACAGCAGACTGCATGCAAAGAGGAGGTAGAGGAAAAATGAAACAATAATAATAAAAAAAAAGAACAAGACTGTATGTGGAACATTTCTGTCCCAAGGATATGGAGATCAGATCTGGCAGAACAGAGCTCGAGTAGTTCAAACAACTCAGAATGCAAAGACAAATTTTCACCTGGTGAGTAGTGTAATACAGCAAACGCGGAAAACTCCATGTCAGACAGCAGTGCTGTTCTGTGCTGATCCTGTTCACTACCTTGCCCATCCCGCTCTGCTCTCCCAACTTTCTGGATTGTCCATCAGATGGAGGAGTAAGCAGACTGCTGGGTTTTCAATTATTACTTCACATGCTGATTTCTCCCAGGTCATTAACAAAGGAAGAAACGTATGTGTGGAAGTACGCGTTATCCTCATGGATAATGAGGAATGTCACTTTCTGCTGCTGTCAAGTGGCACTCCAACAAGGCATTAGGTAAGCAATTAAAACAATACATACTGTTACACTTGAGAGATTTTACTGGATTCAGAAGAAAATACTTCAGTATGTGAATAAGTAGGACTTGGCAATTAACATCCATAAAAGTTGAACCTAACTGTTGAAATAAAAATAATTTAAAGCAAGCTCTTACTGCCAAGTAAAGATGTCCACTTGGTGGCACTAGAAGGTAGCTCACAGTTTTTTTTTTTTTCCTGACAAAAACACTCAGAAAAACTGAGCAGAACTGCTCCCTAGTTCTGAAGTGAACCTTAACTCCAGCGCGCGTTAACGCAGGCACTGCCGTTCTGAAACCGAGTGACAACTCTCCTACTTCTGCCTGATCGTAATAGGCAAGTCCGGGATTAAAAATCGCGTTCATTGTAAGCCTATTTCTGCTCCTTGGCACTACAGCGGAAAACCAACGCTAACCCGCTAAGATACCAGAGAGTTTTCTCGAGATTTCACGTCTCGAAGAAACACCATGCAAAAGGACGCCAAGATAATAATGCTTTAATTCTAAAAAACTCCCAAACCTTTGCTTATGAGATTTTAACGGACAGGCTACAGAAGAGCTATGTCAATAAGAACACCATTCTCATTTTTTTAACAGCTGTAGAAGCGAGCAGCTTCGCCGGAAAGGCCGCGGGGCAGCGGGACGCACCAGCAGCGCCGCGACCCCGGCCCTGCCGCCTCCCCGCAGGGCTGAAGCCACGAACCAGACCCCGCGGCGGCTCGGGAGGAGCCCAGCTCCCCGCGGGCCCGGCTCTCGGCCCGGCCCGGCCCGGCCCCGCCGCCCCCCTTACCTCCGGCTCCGCGGGGCCAGCGCCACCTCCTGCGCCCGCGCTGCGCAGGCGCGCCCGGCCGCGCACACGTACGCCACCCTGCGCGGGCCCGCGCACCGCCCAGCCCCGAGGCCACCTCTGCGCATGCGCGCCTCGCGGAGGCGGGCGTTACGCCCAGGCTAATTGGCACTCGGGAAGCCAATCGCTGCGCGAGGGGCGGGGTTAAGCACGCCTTCCATCCACTACGTCCCGGGACACCGCGCGGCGCGCAGCCGCGCTAGCCAATCCCCTCGCGGCGGCGCGCGTACTTTCCCGCGTAGCGAATCAGAGCGGAAGGCGCGGCCTGGCGCGCGGTCGAGCCGGCCAATGATCGAGCTGGGCTCTGGCTTGGGTGCCCTCTACCCCACCACCTTCGAAACTCGGCCGCCAATCGGCGGGAAGGAGGCGGCGGGCCGCGCCGCGCCTGTTTATCGCCTAACGGTCGCTGGAAGAGGCCGCTCTCGGGCCGCTGCGGACGCCTCCTCGCGGGCTCCTAGACATGCCGGTAGGAACCGGGCGGGCCCTGAGGGCGCTTGGCGGGGCCGCAGCCGGTAACGCCGCCGCACTTGGCCGGGTCCCAGCGCCTCGGGGCCGCCTCCACCCCGCCGCCCCTTTCCCCGGCGAGTGGCGGGCCCGCCAGCCAATCCGAGGCGGCGGCGCTGTCAACATCCCGGAGCGCGAGGGGCAGCTGCCCAATGGGAGCGTGGGGGCGGAGCTTGACCTGAGGTGGGGGCGGAGTGC
>WHYT01013010.1:7612-21201 GCA_009806455.1 Tetrax tetrax
TTTTTTTTTTTTTTTTTTTTTTTTTTTTTTTTTAAGGAATGCTAGAGCTTGGAATTAGGTTATTATGTGATAACTTCAATTTCCTTTCAAATTTTTAATTAAACCCTCAGCTTGAAGATATAAGACTCAAAACTCTAAATGTGTAAAGAAAATAAAGGGCTTTACATACAGTCTCTAAAAGGAAGGCCTATTTTAAAACATAATCTCCTGAGCTTTGAAGAGGGCTTCAGTCATGGCTCTCCCTTCCCCAAAAGCCTGAGGTTTGACTTCTTTCCCCCCGCCCCCAACTTTTACTGTCTCTTCCTATGTTATGCATTTAGCCAGCATGGTATGCTCTGTTTATGCAGTGATGGTGGTAAATAGTGATAAATATATTGCAGAGTAGCAGGTCTTTGCGCAGAGAGCTGTGGTAGTAGTTTAATCTGTCTACTGCAAAGATGATTCAGTATTGAAATCTGGGTGGTCTCGGAGGAGAAGGAAACAATGGCCTGTTTTAAGTAGCTGTATTTTAAGCAGACCACCTCCTTGCGTTTTAGTAGAGGGAAGAAAATATGAAAGTGAAATAATTTGATCCGTCATCAAAAGCCAAGCAAGTCTGGAAGGGCTCCTTTCCAAAATCTATTACTTTTTTTTTTTTTTTTCCAACTTGAAAACAAAAAGAAGAGAATCCTGTTGGAATCCTTTATTGGGTTTTGGGTTTTTTTGCATGTTTTTGGCATAAAAATGCTGCTCAGATACAGTGGTGGGAGTGTCCCATTCTATGATTCTATGATCTGATGATGTGGAGTAGTTAACAATATGGAGCAGTGCCGATGTTTACTGCAATAAGTCTACGTAACATGGCATTGTACTGTAGGAAATACCTCTTAAACATTGTGGTTTAGTCCAATGTGAAAGAATTTAGCACTAAGGCTGATTAGGATTAATGAGTTATGTGGGTCAAAGTTATTTCTCTGGATGATTATCTTAGACTAAAGGTAATATAATTTTGCTAGTGGTTTTCAGACATCTGCAAGTAGATAGATGCTAGATTTATACCTAATACACTGCATGGTAACATTCTGTATAGTGTTAAATAATGCAAATTTCCTAAACTTAACAAATATAAGTACAATGAATATGAAAAATGCATCATTCTGGTAACTGAAATGGTATTAAAAGGATATAGAAGGGAGTTCAGGGAGGTTAACATTTGCTCTGTGTGTGGTGGAAAAAAACCCAACCTAGTGAGGACTATATAACTACTTCAGTGTGTATGAGGGGGGATAAAATATATGTCCTCTTGTTACCACCTCAGCATATATATGTGCTTCATTTCAGTAAAGTGAACTTACTTCTCATAATGCAGCAAAAATCACTATTAAGTGATATTTAAGAGAGTATTTTAATTAAATTTAAGCCTTTAAACAATAACTTTAATAAGTTAGGTTCCTTAACGTCGTCTAAATAAAAAGGAACTTGTTTAATTTTCTGTTGAAGAACAAATGGTTTCATACATAATAAGCTGCTTTAGGCCTTTTAATTTATAAACTTTTAAGAGTTGATTTGGTCTTTGTAGAAGAAAATTCAGTTGCAGTTCCCACTTGTGTTGCCCTGCTGCTAGCACACCTAGGGCATGATTAAGATGGTACTGCATGTTACTGTACAAGTTCGAAGAATACAGAATGTATTTTCAGTACTACTCATTATTTTGCATGTGCACGTGTGCAAATGTTAAATGGGTAAAAAATAAACACCAAGATTTCTAGCTAAAGCTATTTGTATGCATTGATCAGCTACCTTCCCCACCACTCCCCAAATATGTGGCTCTATTACTATGTATATTTGGAATCATTTTAAATACTATTATTTATTTCCTTTCAGTAAATGTTGACTGTCTGCCTTCATTTCTTTATGTCTGTGCCTGTGACAAGTTTCTGGACAAACAGTGCTCTACTTTGGAATCATGCTATTGTAGCTCAAACATTGTTTTAGCAGAGACTTGAAAGGAGTATATTTATTATTATTTTAACTAAGCTTTTTTAATTGGCAGTATAGTGTACTTTACTGCGCCACATGACAGTTAAAATCAATCTTAAAAACTTTTTTCCTACTTTTTTTTTTATATTGAGCAGTCCCTGAAAAAATATTTCTAGCTTTTATGTTCATTTCTTCCATTTCTTTTATTTCCCTTCCTCAAGGTTTGTTTGCTCTTTTTTTTATGTACAATCTTTAGATTCAATCCTTTGCTTGAAGTACAGTAACTAAATTTTATGGTATTGCAGTAAGCAAAGTGATGGACTACAGCCGTTGTGATGCACTCAGTGCATGGCTCGGATTTGTTTTTTGAGACAGTGCAAACAACCCTCTTTCTACTGTCGATGAAAGTGTGATTAATTCAAGCACTCTTGGGATACATAAGAGCGCCAAGTGGTCTGTTCCTATTGCATTATGAAATTGTTTTTTTCTTTAATACTGTTAAATATATGTCCATACTCTGCAATCAGTCGTCTTGTACTTCTAGTCTTTAATTTTCATATTGTACCTGATCCATCTCTGTTTCTTCCTTATCTGTTACTTTAATTTTAATTTAAGTTTTAATTTAAAACTTTTTTTTTGTTTGACAAAGATTGATGGATCTCTATAATAGTCTTTATGCTTTCACATTCTTAATCTAAAATTGGTTTTCAACAATAAGGATATAAAATTTTAAAAGGTGGAGTAGAAGTTTCTATGCGTTATATGATTTTAAACTGTGGATAGCAGTGGCAAGCACAGTTGCTGCAGCTCTGACAAGAGAGAAGGTGCTGCTCAGAGGGGGCAGTCCAGGGATGTACTATTACAGCCCTATGAATGCATGTTAAATAATGGCAGTACTTGCCACAAGATTTTCAGAGTCACTTCAGATTTAGATTTATATTGCTTTGAAGGTAGTTGACGTGCAGTTGTTCTGAAACTGAGTTGACGTAGTGGTTATGATCTACGTGGGGATGGAGTTTATTTCAGTACGCTGCAAAAGGGAATGTGTGAGCACTGGGTTGGGGGACTGGTAAACCATGTCTTCCTCACTGATGTTAAAAAAAAACAACAAAAAAACCCCCAACCACAAACAAAAAAAAAAACAAACCCAGAACAACTAAAACAAAACCCAGTATTATTGCTGCCTATCATGAGAATGTACTTCAAAAATCTTTAAGTAATTCCAAAAGAACTAAAAAGATTTGAATCTTTCATCATTTATCCATCAGCATGACTTTTGATCCAGTCCTACACACCTCTCATCTTCTCTTTTTGCAACAGTGTTTCTACCTTCTCTATCCATGTCTTCTCCTGAGCTACAGAGAATCATTGACTTCGTGGCAGCATGTATTTTTCTAGTAAGACACTGTAGAGGAAAAAACAAACAAATAAACAAACAAAAAAACCCCAAAAACCTCCCAAAACAAAGAGGTATTATGTAGGCTTTTGGTATCAGGTTCATTGTTGAAGTCAAGATCGAATAGGTGGTAAATTTCAGTTTTAAAATAATGTTACCTTTGAGATACTGAAGTAGGGAGAAAAAAAAAGCATCTATATAATTCTTAAACTGCTAACAATGGATTTTCATACTTGGGTGGGTTTTGTGGTGTTTTTGGTTTTGGTTATGCACTTTTATAAGAACTGCAAATACCCTCAGAAATCATGGGAACAAATTAAGCATAAGAATTTTTTTTTCCAAGCGATGACCTTCCTAAGAAAATATATGAAAATGCCTGACATAAGAATTTATTATAAAAATGACTTCTCAATCATAATTGTGACATTGTCCCTCCAATCCTAAAGTCAGTGTACTGGATGTATCAAGATTGGATTTTGTTTGGTTGTGGCAATGCATTGCTGCTGTTACTGCTAATCCTTCATGCATGTTGGAGCAGTTAATTCTGCAGCAGAACAGAAAAACTGAGCTCTAAGTATATGTTATGCCTCCTGCTTACCTGCAAATTCCCACTTAGAATGGATGCAGCATATTGTGCTTTTAACACAAAAGTTATCTTCCTATTGTCAAGTAATTGGCAAACCTTTACGTACCAGAATGGGCTTCAGCGTTGCCAAAAATTAAATTGATACTATGCCAAATTCATTCATGCAATAGCATCATTGACTTCAATGGCATTACACCAGATCTGAGTGTAGTCTATTGTGCTTCTGTTGCTTCGTTTTTCCAGGCACAGATACAGGAAGGAACAGGGTGGATATAGAATAGTTGATATCTTCTTTGCCTTTCCCATGATTCATTTTCCTTGTGAATTAGTTTCATTGAAGGAAATGATATAACTTAGCAGATCCCTGGCACAGTTATTCACACAAACAAAACATATTATGGGGAAAAAAAAAATTCTTTGTCCATTATAGTTTGACAGCATTGTGTTCACTAACCATGTCTGACATGAAAATATAATGGGGCCACTCCATCTGAAGCAAGGAAGGAGCAGAAAAAGCACTTCAAATAGGATGGCAGTGACCAAATAACTTTTTCACAATATGGGTTTTTGTTTGTGTTCTTTTAGATGTTTTATAACATTGTGGTGATCTTTACAAAGCCCAACCAAACCAGAGCTTACACAATAGTTTTGTTTGGAGTATTGTCAGTTAAAGTAGGACACAGAGTAGAAAAAATAGGAAAATTCAGTCTACGCAGCAAATTTGGTCTAACCTGATGACTGCTACCATCATGTGTCATGGTAAGAAATTTAAGAGGGAAAGCAGCTTAGTTCTGGACTCTGCCCTGTGGGCAAACATTGAAGTGTGAATTGTGAATTGGAAAATGACATTTTTAGGAATATCTCTTTGTATTTCTTCAGCAGCTTTTGGAGCTGGCAGAAAAAAAGGAGGACAAACTTACTGTTCATCCTGTCTCTTCTGTAGGCACTCATCCTTCTCTTTGCCTCTGTAAATGAAGCTTGCTCGGCTTGCCTCACTTTAGGTTACTGCATGCTTTTCCTCACCTGTTGCATTGACTGCGCTGGTCTTTCAGTCTGTGCACTTACTCCTTCTTTTTTATTACTATATACTTACCATCAGTACTTGTCTTTGCTTGTTATTTGTGATCCATTCTCTTTTGGCAGCAGCCTGCTCTTGCACTGGATAGGTCTAACATGAAACTGCTCATTGGGACATCATCTTCTCCCTTGCACCAGTCTATGATCTCTGTCTCCATTGCCTGCAAAAGAGATTCTCAAATGAGCACCGATTGCAGTTTCTCACATGCAGATTTCCATACCTGGCTGGAGCTCATTGTGAAGATTTGCAGAACTACTGCATTGTTCTCTTTCATGTGCCTCCTTTAAACTCTTTTATCATGAGGCATATAGAAAACAGACCTAGGTGGCTGTTGGTCTGACCAGCACTGCTCCCATTCTTTGTTTTATGGACTTCCACCTCCCCTTCCTCCCTATGGATAATATGGTACTAAAGGGAAGGACTATCCTTTTGTGCTTCATTCTGTTTTCTACAACAGTGAGATCTTGATCCATGGCTACGGCAGACAGTAAGTCATCTTACTCGTATTTGTTAGCATGTTGCATTAAGGAAGGACACAATGGAAGGATAAGGAGAGCAACACTTGGGAAAAGTACTAAATTAGAAAAGTGGCTGATCTATTAGGATCAGTCCTGTTAGAACTGATGCCACCTGGCACCATTCCTTGCAGTAGGCTTTATTTCAGGACTGTTTTTCTTAATTGTTCATTCAGTTTCAGTGTCAAGCGCCCTGAAATGTCTATATCCAGTGCTCGTGAGAGAAAATTCTTTTGTGGTTTAGAGTTGGCATGCAAGTCTCTAAATTGAAACAGACTGGTAGTTAAGCAACTTTTGAAAGCAGCGCTACTTTGAAGTAAAATTCTGTTCTTGTAACTCTGTTCATTTAATATACAAGGACAGGTTTGTGCTCAGGAGAGATCAGTCATGATATACAGCAGTACAGATAAGCATTAGTGAGGTTTTCTTTGTGTTGGGAGAGGTGGGGGAAGAAAAGCAGTGGGAGAAATTTTGATTATGGATACAACTCATGCCCACTTTCCTGCTTCACTGATCTGGTTGGCAGGAAACTGGTAGAATTCCCTTTAAAACTGTATTTTGGGAATGGTGCACCCTGTGCACTTCTGAGGTCGTACAAAGCCCTTCTCTATCCTTTCTCTCACTGTGTCCCTTGATGAGAGCTGTACACTCTTGCTGATTGCCGTTGCACTCTGAAGTAACCATATGTATTATTTTTTGTGAAATTTATAGGTCTATGTTCCCCCTGCCCCCGTTTTTTTTCCCTGACATTGTCTATATACAAGTATACATCATTACAGTGGTAGGCTCTTACTATATAGAGTGTCAATATCCAATCTATTTGAATCTAACATATTACAATAATATATTAATTTTTAGGTGTGGTGTTTAAGTGTGTTGCTCTTTAAGCCGACTGTCAAATTTCACAACCCAGTGAAGTAGCACAACTGTTTAGGAACTATTTTAACTCTTCCAGCAAATGCCACAAACCAAATCCTGTTCTGTTTTATACCAGTGTAACACAAAAGTTAAGGATTTGCTGGTCTAGCATGGATTTACAGTCATGTCATAGATGACTTTGGTTCTTTGGACTTTCCAAGATTACGCTGCTATTAAATGAAGCATACTAATAAAATAGACCACAAAAAAAAAAAAAAAAAAAGAGAAATAAAATCCCTCAATATTATTTTTTCATTATTTTCTAATAAGTGCAAATAATAGTGATGGGCCTGTTTCTGAAAAAAAAAAAAGGGAAAAGTCACATGAAAACAATTCATGCATTGTCCTTTTTTAAAATCAAAATGTCTTTTCATAAAGCTTCATTATGCTGACAGTGCTTTAAAAGGGAGGGAGAAAAGCCCTAATGAAATACAGAACTCATCCTCTAGCTTATTAATTCTTTACTGTCTATGAAAGTCAAGGATTAGAATTTTTTTTTTTTTTGGTGGAGATAGAACTTAATGGTGCGTATGACATTGTGGTTTACAGGAGCTTAATTGTCAGGGGGAAGATCTGTTGCTCTTTCTTGTCGAGCAACAGGGCATTTGTTTAGTAGCAGGAGAGTATCCAGTGTAGCATCAGCTATGCCTTCCCCAACAGGTGGGCAGCCGAGAGGGCTGCTGAGTTTGCCCTTGGACTGTGACAGGTGAAAAATGCTATTTAATGAGTTTTCTTCCCAGTCAATTAGCAGAGGGAGGGAGCTCTCCCATCTGTGCCTGACACAACCAGGGTTTGCCGGTTGCCACATTTCTTTTCTGAGAGTGATGGGCAATTCATAGAAAGAGGTAGTGACAATGACTTTGCTGGCTGCAGTCAGTCTCATTAACTGCTCTGATCTGTTTAATCTCAGGGTTTATTATGAAATATTTCCCACCAGTGAAAAAGGGCAATGTGGAAGAAGGGTTCTCACTTGGGCAGAGCAGTGCTGTACGTGGGTGACTTCTCACAGTAAAACAAAGAGGAACAAAGCCAGCAACCTCCCGGTCTGTACTTAACATTCTCATCTATACACATAACGTATCAATAAGAGTGGTGTGTTTGTTTGGATGGCATACCATCTGCAGGAGCTACTGGTAGATATTGCCTTATTTTTGACTACTACTGGCTTTCTGGAAGTATGTTGTACCCACATCAGCAAAATACACACAAATCCTTCTGAAGTCTTTATTAATCTTTTCCCACCCTTTTCTTTTCAAGGCACCCTAGTAAAGACAATTTCTGTCTAACATCAGAAAGCACAAGAAAATTCAGTAAATTACCATTCACATGAATGTAATGGGCCTTCCTCTCCACAAATTCTTGTATTAACTTAAACAGAATTTTCTAATTGTGTATTTCATTCATTCCTAGACTCTGTTAATCCATCTAATGCACAGACTTTAAATTTCTTCACACATCAGTTCTGCTGAAGTAATGGAAATTAGAGCACATTAACATATCACATCCTACTGCTGATACATTATATTTGCTTGCAGTGACACATAGAATTTTCACAGAGGAAAGGGCAAGATGGGTAGCTATGCTTTCTGTACAGCAAATCAAAATATCTTTGCAACTTTTCCAGGAGAGTAGGGTTCTTATGAGCATTTAGCATTTGGCTAAGAATCTATATATTGGATGGCATTCAATTGCCTGGTAGTGGTATTATCCCTCTTACAGACGCTCTTAGTATTTATTTTTCACTTTCCAAAAACTATTTTTGTCTTAAAATCTACTTGAGCAATTTTATTTTGTATGTTTTACTGTGGGTTTATAAACTAGGATAAATACAGTTTTGAGTAGAGGGAGTTGCTTTGTTTTTCTTTTTATTTTAAATCTTCAGTTCTGTGAAATATAGCCACCTTGGGGATTCCTTTGAAAAACCTGATAATGAATGTAAGATGTGAGTGACTGGTGTGTGATTGTGTTGATGTTTTCCCTTCTCTTGAGCCCAGTTTGAAATTCAGCTCCGCACAGCAGGGATTGTCCTCAGCCACATATGACTATTTTGAGGATTGTGAGCTTGAGGAGCTGTGCAGTCTTTGGGCAACTGGCAGCAGTTTGTCATGGCTGCCTTTAGGCTAGTAAACCTCGGGGATTTTAATCTCTGTCCCTCTCTGTCAATCAAGTCTCTTTCACTTTTTTATGTAGTATTATATATTTTCAAACAAACTGTGTTCATTCTGCAGTAGGTGCAAAAATACCAAAAGGCAAAATGCATACTGTAGAGGGTTTACCTATTTTCCCCTGGCTGTGTCACTGAAAATTATTTACTGTGTGATATAATTGTTCGTATTTAAATAATCAAGCTCACTTGCCTATTTTCTCATTGTTTTATTTTGATTGAGTACTTTGATGCTGTGAATCCTGACTGCATTTAATTCATTATAATCATGTGAAACTAAACCCTGAATGGTTTCCAAATGAATATTATTTAATTTTCTTTGGCATTTACACAAGCAGCTTCTTTGCCAGCTGAGTAGTGAGTATAGAGACGTTTTTCACTTCTGTGTGACATGGTTAGATTTTAGAGCTGTTCTCTTTTGCATTGCCAAAGTACTGAATATGCTGTTCTGAATATTATTATTTTTTTTCTTTCCTTTTAGTCTCATGATGTGAGAAATAAAGAATAAACGGTGTTAACAGTTTTTCAATCTTGTATAAGGTGAAAAGGGAGTTTCCACACTTAATAGCTAGGTGCTGTGCAAAGATGATCTGACATACTGAATGTCCAGGAAGAATAACTTGATGTTTATTTGTGATGCATTTGGAAATATTATTATATACTACACAAAAAAAAGAAAAAGACATTTGTATGGCTTTATGTGTATAGCCTTGCTGTTCAATTGCAAAACCTCACATTGTAATGTTGACAGGACTTTCAGCACTCCAAGTGAATTAGTTTTGATTTTTGGCTTCTTTTTGTCTGTTGTTCCTTGGGCAAGTCAGTGAATGTGGTTCACAGTCTTTACAGGGAACTCATACTAAAATGTTGGAATTTTGATTTCAACAAGTTAGTCATAAAAAATAAGTTAGAAACAAATTATCCTCAAATATAAGTGATTTCAGGAGGAGGCTGAGGTGTCATCTTATATTGCCTGATGTGGTAGGGGGAGTAGTGTGGCTTTTAAAGGCTTTTTTGACTGTTGAAATCATACAGTTCTTTGCATGTCTGAAAGGAGCAGGCATCCGAGAACTCAAAGGTTGCTTACAGTGAGCTGATGGAGCTGCTCTGCTAACTGTGGTGTGCTAGAAGCAAACCAACAAAACACAACTTCTGTTGGCTTCTCCCAGTGGAAATGGGTATGGAGTCTAAACTGTGGAGCTGTGGAGCTTTGCAGCTTTTTTTTTTTTTTTCCTTTTTTTCAAAGTAAGAGAAACATAGCTCCTGTTCTGTTGTACCCCCATTGTTTTCACAACCCATAAAGCTCGCATACTTGGACTTTGGCCTCGCTTTTTTTTTTTTTTCAGCTTTTGAGGATTGTTACCCTGTTGTAGAAAGATGAGGTTTGGCGTTTGTTTTTTTTTAATGAAATGCAGAATCATCAGTTGAGGGATTTCCCTCCCTTTACAGTAGATTAAATGATGAACAACAGCTTTCATGACATGACAATAAGGCTAATACCGGCTTGCCTGTCTCCTGCCTTCCTGTTGAGGCTGGGAATGGTTAACTCCCTGTATCTATTGCTTAAAATCGAGAAATGGGAAAAACTTTTCTTAATGGACTATGTGGGACAAAATACTTTTCAGAGACTTTATTAAGAACACAGAGGTCATCCTTTAATGATGATTAACATGAGTCCTCTGGTCCCCAAAGCACATGTGCTTCTGTGAGAGAATGTCTTTCCTTCTACTTGCTTGGTTTGGTTTTCTCATATGGCCTGAATACATAAGAACTGCAGGCTGCATTGCATGTATTTGAGTGGTATGAACATCAGCCCAAAACAGGAATCAAGTAGGAATCCAAAGAATCCAAAAAATGAAGCGGCAGACAGTCTTGACAGATGAACAGGAAGAAGGGAAATGGAGAAAACGCTTAAATCTCATGAGATGTTGCGGATGACTCTTGCAACCCATTTCAATATGACACTAAGGAAGTATGTTAAATACAACGTACCGTGCCTGCCCGTTTTGTGAGTGTGACCAGACATTTGATTTTTAGGACCCTTGGTTCTGCTTGCCGGCCTGAGACCTGAATTTCCTGAGGAACATGATGAAATGTATCTACATTTCCTGTAGTCATATTTTTTTTTTTTTTGGAAGCCTTTTCCCCCCCTTGAAATTTCCATGCTATTATTACTCTGTTACCTACTCAGTCACCTGAACACTGTGCTTTCTGCAAGACTTTGACCCAGTGTTCATCAGGCTGTCAGACTCCCGTGGTACAATTACAGAATGCATGAGGGAGGTTTAAAAATTATTTGGTCCCCTAGTTTTTAATAGTTTTACATATGATTAACTACCGACTGTCTCAAAATGCTGCTGTAAGCACCATCTTTATATTCCACCAGAGATGTGCTCTCGGGAGAACAATGAGACACTTATGGTATTTGGGTGGGAGGGAGATTAGAACGTGTGAAATAATTTCTTACTCATAAACTCCCAGTAAATTATCTTTTCATTTTGTAATAAAACTTTAGTTTCAATAAAGATACACATTAGTGTATAGCCAGAAAATGGCACTATATTTCTATTCCTTTACTGAAGGATAACAGTGAAATAATCAGATGCTTTTGGAAATTGTTTCTCAGAAATCTTTGGTTCTTTATTTTTGGGAATTCTAGTACTGAACCCTTTCATTTATATTTCCATCTCATCATCTCACTTTCATTAATTCAGAACATCAAGTTACTGAATTGCAAAGTCTGCTTTTGTTTTCATTTAAATTGCAAAACATTAAACAACAATGATACGTTATAGTCACATGCAGTGCCATTTTTCTGCTGAAAACAGAAGATATACAGCCCTGGAAGGAAGGCACCTGCTTCCTTTACACTCTTGTGTTGTCTTACATGGGAGATACAGTCACAGCCTGTGACTGTGTCACTTTTTGTAATGTGCTAGGTGATGGCTCTTCTCCATAGCCTACTTGGTCTTTGGCATGCTTTCCTAAAGAGCTCCCTAGTCTGGATTAATTTTATGTGTGTGTTCTGGTTTTGTTTGGTGAGGGGGGGCCTAAGGTGGCAGCTTCTGTAGGAAACTGCTAGAAGTCGCTCCCCTTTGTTCAGTGGACTCGGACAGGCCTAGGGCAGACCCACTGCTGGCCAAGGCCAAGCCAATTGGTAGCAGAATGTCCCGTGATAACGCCTCTGCGATAACGTATTTACGAAGGGGAAGAACAGAAAAAAAAGGAAGAGAAGATGTGAAGCAGCTGAGCGTGGGCAGAGAGGGGGAGGCGCGAGCCTTGTGGGCCTTGCAGGCCTCACCCTCTGGCCTCCCACCGGGCAGCTGACTGGGCCCGATTTGGGCCTGGCCTGGCTGCAAGAAGTGGAGAGGAGATGAGCAGTGAATAAGATGTAAAAAGGATCCTGAGAGGCGTCTGCCACCCTGTTGTGAGGAACGGCTGCAGGCACCAAGGTCAGTGAAGAAGAAGAGGGAGGAGTAATGTGGCTCCTGGCCAAGATTCCCCTGCAGCCTGTGGTGAGGACCATGGTGGAGCAGGTTGTCCCCCTGCAGCCCATGGAGGTCCACGGAGGAGCAGAGATCCACCTGCAGCCCGTGGAGGAGCCCACGCCGGAGCAGGTGGAGGCCTGAAGGAGGCTGTGGCCTGTGGAGGGCCTGTGCTGGGGCAGCTGTTCTGGAGGGACTGCACTTCGTGGAAGAGATGACCCACGCCGGAGCAGTTTCACAAAGGACTGTGGCCCGTGGGAGGGACCCCATGAAGGAGCAGGGGAGGAATGCGAGGAGTTCTTCCCCTGATGATGAAGCAGCGGCATGAAACAACGCGTGGTGAACTGACCGCGACCCCCATTCCCTTTCTCCCCCCGTGCCGCTCGGGGGGGAAGGTAGTAGAGATAAATGTTAAGCCCGGGAAGAGGGAGGGGTGGGGGGAGGTTATCTTGTTCCCTGTCTCATTCTCCGGCTAGTTTTAGTAATAAATGAATAGTTTTTCCCCAAGTCAAGTCTGTTTTGCCCGTGACGTAACTTTAAGGATTTCTCCCCGTCTTTATCTCAAACCTCGAGCTGTTTTTCTTATATTTCTCCCCCTATTTTTTCGGAGGGTGGGGGGAGCGGGAGAGAGACTGCGTAGTCTGGTCCCGATTGGGGCTGAACTACGACAGTGTGGAAAAATAATGAGAGTGATGGATGCTGTGGAGGTATTAGAGAGCTCTTTCTGTCTCTGAAATTTCACCTTTCATGTGTAAAGCTATATGGAGGCAAGATGATTCGGGCACAAGGATGTTAGGACAACCCACAAGCTTCTCCTGCAATTCAAGTGATTTGCTTCTTTTCTGTTTCACTTTCTGGAGTAGAGCAGCTTACTTTGAGCTGGATCATCAGGCTGCGGTCTCACATTTACTCAAAACTTCCCTTTTGGGTTTGAAATTCTTCAGACTCAACCCTGGGAATGGAGATAGAATTGCCTTTACAAATGGCATCAAAGACACAAGGTAAAGAGTCTGAAAATTATGTCCTTTGGCACAGAGGTGATGCTGTGTACTATTGTTATATTATGAATTTTAGTCATATCAACACATCTGGCAATAATTGGTTAGAGATCTTCAGTACCTATAAAACACACTTTCGATATAGCTCCATGCAATTAGATAATGTCTAATAGATAAACTGAGCTACAGGTGATGTTCCAAGTGAATAATGAGTCTCCTTCATTATAATCCCTATTTGTTTATTCTCTCTATTTTTGAAAATAGGAAAGAATTGCCATATTTACTGGTATTATCACTGTTTATTTATTTTTTTTAATATACACAGTCCATTCTTATGACTTCTAATTCTACACTGAAGCAGAAGGTTAGTAAGTTAAGTTTTTTAGATGGCTAGTCTTTGGTTTCAGACTTTTTCTTCCTCTCTGGTTAATTCAGGTTTCTGGTGTTTTCACTTAACATCTGGGGTTCAGCTGAATGCTGAGCAGCTGGG
>WHYT01013011.1:0-12527 GCA_009806455.1 Tetrax tetrax
GAAAAAAAAAAAAAAAAAAAAGAAAAAAAAAGAAAAGGGAACTGAAGACACATTCTCCTTCTTTTGCCCCAAATATCATAGCAGATATGAGCAAGACTAAGTTTTTTTCAGAAGTCTTCAGCTTTGCAGAGTCATATAGACATATATACAGTATAAACCGCCATGAACTCACCCACCAGCCCCCTGCAGAATAAAAATAAAAATAAAAATAAATAAATTTAAAAAAAAAGCCTTGTATTAGACATTTGTACTAGACTTGTGTTGTTATTGGGTGGGGGAATGCATCCCACCAGTCACAACAGCTTAAACCACTTCCAAACTTTTGGGATAGTCTCCTCAGCCCCAAAGCAGCCTGTCCTCACCCTGCTAAAACACGCAGCCGCCACACAACGCTTTGCGGACGAGCGCTCCCCGAACCGGTCGGGAGCCGCACTCGGAGCGTGGCCGTTCCTCCTTGGGAGGCTGGGAGCAGCCACGGCCACAACAGTGAAGGAAAGATCCTCTCCACTTTGCTTCAAAAAGCATTTGTCAGGTTTCATAGTCAGCTAAATGAACAAATCTGATTTTAGCAGAGAAATAGAGTGGTGAGGACTGGCTGATTCAGGCATTTTCCTCCTCGGGAGGCCTTGACAAGATCAGTTTTTCTCAGCGATTTTGTTTGCTTCAGCCTCACCCACAGCCCCTTTCCTCTATCAGACAGTGACAGTTCCAGCTCCTGGGACTGCAGGAATTCTTCAAATTCCCTCTTCGACATAAAAATACATTTCTCAAAGAGCGCAGCTCTCTCCAAACAAGTCCCTGACACCACGAGCACGGAGAAAGCGAGAGCTGCTGCAGGGCCTATTAATCAGGGCCTCCAACACCAGAAGAGTCGTAATCAGAGAAGAAAACACCAGATAAAAGTTTCTCTTTGCTTTTGATAATCAGTGGGAAATGGTCAAAAACCCAAATGAATCAGCTTGCTTTCAGCTGCTTTAATGAATTTTCTTGTTATTTTCTTCCACAGGCAATTTCTTCCTCTGGTGGGACTCTTCTTGCTCGACTCAATAATTTCAACATTTCTGAGACAGACTTCCAACAAATGAGGAAACCCCAGATTTCCTCAGGACAATCGTACCTACAGGACAATTCCTACAGGAATTGTCCTCTTCCTACAGGACAATCTTACCCCAGCCTTCCCTGCACTGGTGCATATGGAGACCTTTCCCAAAACCAAGGCCAGCACACTCTTGATGAGATCATTTGCAAAGTGCAAGTGAGACGGGGCACTTTTTCTCCGATTCTGCCACAAAAAGGCCACACAGTGTTTGCTTCTATCCAGTTGCTAAGGCAGAGCCAACGCAAAGTTTCAGGCTTCCCACAAAACATCTGCCCTCCTGTTTCTGCAATGCAGGGATCCAAAACCAAAACCTCTCCAGAAATCCCTCCTCAGACACCGTGATCCCATGCATGCTTCCACGAGTCCTAAGCAAACCCAACCATGTCATTTCGTGAGTCACCGTAAGCCTCCAACGGCACGTTTCTGAGCAACCGTAGAAATAAATAGCAATAAAACGCCAGCAGCTTTTGTTGTCCTGTTTGTTTAGGGTTTTATTTTGCCTTGCATCCCATCTGTGTCGCTCTTCCATTGCACCAGTCCCAAGCGGCAGCATGTCAGCCTGTTGTATTTAGGGAGGGGGGGGCAGAAAATGAGCAGCCTCTCTGGAATTATTTCATTTGCCATTATATTATCATCAAGAGCACCCCCTTCCAGATGGAAATGCAGATCGGCACGAACCACAAGCCTTCACTGCTACCTTCTGTTCACTCCCGCTTTGCCAGGAAAGATTATGTCCCCGGACAAGCTGGAACTTCCTACCGATGGCAGAGAGTCCCGTTGAATTAGTCCTTCCCAGGTTCATTTTAGCAATTTGCATTAAATTTTGCAGTTTGTTTACGTGGCCCATGGTCTTAGCCTGTCACATCTATATATACCATCCTGTGTTACGGTGTTGTAAGAGTTTAATTTTTTTTTTTTAAATGGACAATAGGATATTAAGATTCATTTTAAGCAAGGGCCTTGACAAAAATATCATCACACTTATTTTCTGCAAGGGATTTAGTGTGTCATCCCCTCATGGCAGCAGTGGAATGAGAGCGCTTTGCAAAGCAAAGTTTAGTTGAACTCAACTAAACCCACTCTGATTTCAGCCTGGTATTCCAAATCCCAGTAATTACCGCCACATAATTCACGGCCCTCCAGTGCATCGCACAAATTGAAAAATGTATTTCCGTCTCCCAGCTCAAAGTATCCTCACTAATAGCCAACAGTGAAAATAATCATCATAGCAAGGCGGCAAAACCAACGCACGGGCAGCACCTGAACATCCTGTACAAACGAGCGGAGAATCCAACTCAATCTTAGAGAGACTGGACTGAGAAACTCAAATCAGAAAAAAGGTAAAATAGACAGAGAGGTATAGCCAGTTGCCATGGCAACAGTAAGATATGAAAGCAAGAACTGATTGAACCTTTACAGTTATTTAAATGCTTATTATAACATTATGCAAAACGGCAGAGTAACAAAAGCAGAGAGGTTAACGTACTTACAAGAAAAACAGTCATTGTGGAATGAGCAAGGTAACAATTTATAAGTCAGGAATAAGGCCTTGTTTAAATTGAGCCATTTGAAATAACGACATAATTATGCCCTCTTAAATTAACGAGGGAAATTTGTTTTGAAGAGCGGAGACAGGAAGAAACTCTCGTTGGGCCACAGCATTGGGTGCAAAATAATTTCTCTCCAAGAGCTGCACACATCTTTCTCTGGCTTCTCCTCTTCATAGCTCTCAGCCCCAGTCATCCCTGGGCTCCAGGACAAGACCTGAGCCACACCAGAGTCTCATTGTGGTCATTTGGCTTTGCAGCACCTCCCACCTGGAGACCCTTCCTTTCCCTTCCAGTAGCTGCTCTGCTCCAAGCAGTCGAATGACACAAGATAAGCGTGGTCATACGAAAGGACAAAGAGAGATGGAGTCAGGACTTCCCTTTAAACTCAGGTTTGGTGCAGAAACAAGATATTATCACCCATGGACAAAAGTAAATCAAGGTACGTCAGAAAACAAGTTCAAAGACCTACCATGTCCCCCTATCCCAAAATGTTTACCCACCTCCTGCACACCCTACATGCTGCTCTGCATCCACCTCTCTCACAGGGCCAGAGGGATTTAGTATACGTACTTCTTTCTATAAAAAAAAAAAAAAAAGGAAGAAAAATTTAGGCTTACCTCTCCTTGTCCCATAATTCACCCTGAGCCTGGAGCAGGGCCACCTGGTGTGGACTTATCTCTGGAGAGTCTGATGGGAGTCGCGCTCAGGCCTTTGGGCTCGACTTCTGCCTGTAGTCATTTGTCAAGTGCTTTTCATCTGAAACATGATTCTGGGGATTCAATTACTTTATAAAGTCAATATTTTAGGTCACAGCTTATGCATCAACAAAGACATCTCCAGGGATTAGAGTTTAGCTTGGTGGAGCTCTAAGTCATGTTCTCCGCACTGCTCTGGCTAAAAAAGTCAATAGGCAGGTTTGTTTCCCCCACATTTTGCTCTCAGAGGCTGCAAAATTATAATTCACTTTTATAAATTCAAACCATCGAGAAGGAACAAATGTTCCTGGCTTCATTATTTCTGGAGAGATAAAACAAGATTGCTCCTCTGCCTCCTCTCTGCGTTCTTGGCAGTACTTTCCTCCCGCTGAGCTAATAACAGGCACGGGTCAAGAAATTTGCTCAGGATGGGTTTTGCCCGTGCAAAGGGCCAACACAAGGCCTGAAGCATCACTTAACCCCCTGCACAGAGGTGGATTTCGGGTATTGAAAGGGGATTTTCAGCATCGGAGAGTCCTCCAGTCTGTCTTGATTCTCTAAACCGCTCAACAAGGTGGTGCTCAAGCTGTGTTGCTCGTACAGGTAGTGTATTTATAAAACCAGCGGGAACAAGTCCTAAACCCAGTGTCTAAACCCTTTGCGGTGGAGTGCACATGCACCTAGTAAAACAGAAGGCAGAGCATTTTGGGGCAGATTCTGCAGTTAGGTGAGGTCTCCCAGATACCTGCTAGAGGGGCCAAAGATAAACCAAGGTAAGAGACTACAAAAACCCTGAAGCATTTGGGAACGGGAAGGGAAAGGAGTCACGCTGAAGACCAAACCTTACACAAGAAATCAGAGCACGGGCATTAGGCAGCCCAGGCAAAAGACGAAGGCTTTCATGAGCTGAAGTGGGAGAGGTATCTCCTCATGGAACAGGGCATCTTGCACAGCACTGGTAAGAGCTGACCTGGGATGCTGTGCAATCCAGACCACGCAGCTGAAATGAGATGCCCTTGACCTGGAGTAAGAGGAAGGGTTTGGAGGAAGGCTGGGACCCCGTGGGGAGCCTCAGAGTTTGGTTCCTCTACCCTTGTGAAGGTCAGCCAGCAAAGGAAGAGGGAAAAGACCACTATTGAGGCTGAAAGACAACGTTATCAAGGGGAAAATATCAGGATAAACTGACCACAAAGACATTCAGTCTGGAAAATGAGACACAGTTCATAACAATCAAGAGGAGAAAGTCTAGAAGGGTTTTGCAGAAAGGAGCAGGAGAGAGGGAGGACACCTGCCTGGTTTTTGGGTGGCTGTCAGCAGCAGATACAACCGTACTGCAATAGCAGAGAACAGGAGCTGGAGCCTCCCACCCTGTGCTGTGATATTTCAGGGTTTTTCTACTAAGCCATACAAATGTAATTCTTCAGGGTTTTAATTAAAGGCTTCAGGCAACATAAGGGGAAAAAAAAAACAAGTTCCACATTTCATTTGGGATGGGGGCTTTCTCCCTTCTTATTATGAAACTTAACTCAATACTAAATTAAATACATCAAATTCATTTTCCCCCTGAAATCATCCAAACAGTAAATTTTGAGTCTTTGTTTAACAGGCTATCTATTGATCTTTGCCAAGGCCACAGCACTTCATAAATCACCACTGAAGCCAGAAAAGCATCCAAAAAAACCCCCAAAGGATTAAAAGTTAATACAACTCAAATCACTTCCCAAGAAAAGCTTCCAAGCCCAGAAGTGTTTTCAGCAAACAGACCCTGCAGAAGCTGGCGCACTCCGCGCTCACCAGGATGCAGCAGGACCACGAGATGGTCCAGAAGCAGTCACCTTCATGCACGAGTGCAGCCAGTGCAAACCCAGTGCAATGCCAGCACTCTCCCACAGTGTTATCGAGGCATTGTGACCTCTTCCACGTCAAAGCCAGCAGCTCAAACCTCTGCAACATCCACCATGAAAGAGCTCTACAAGCACACAGAGCCTCAGGACTCATTCCTGCTCCATCAGGACATACGCAAGACCTGATCCAAGGGCGCTGAGCCACAACTTGCCCCCAGGTGACCAGGAGGTGCTTTCATCCTATGCTTACTGGGCCAATAGCGCTGGATTTTGGCTAGAACCAACAGCCCCTCAGCCTTGCAGCTGAGTGAGGAGGAAGAAGAGAGATGAAGGCACCTTTGTACCTTCAGCAAAAGGAGGAAAAGCTACACCAGGAGAACCCATCAGGTATATCAATTTAGGCTCATTAGAAAGAGAAAACAAGCCTAGGCAGTTAGCAGCTGATGAGGATAACACACCATGGGCATCTTAATGGGATTGTTCAGCTGTGGTTGGGCCTGAGTCACCTCCTGGGGCTGGGCAGGGGGTCGGCCACACAGGGCACCCACCCAAAATTACCCTGGCCTGAAACCAGCCCCCTGCAGAGGGTCTTTGCGTTTTTGCCTGGGTTTTCAGGAGTGCTTTAGCAGCTTGTCATCACCAAACACTCAGGGAAGGCTGTTCAATTAGCAGAAGTTAGTAAAATTAGGAGATTTAACAGCAGCAGCAACCAGCAGATAGCAGAAACACCCTCCTTTAACGCTCTTTACCCATTGATAAGGTTTGATAAAGCTGTAAGCTTCACAGGCGTTTTCTGGCAAATGAGCCATAAAATAGGATAGTTTTAAGTATTATCCCTAAATGGTAAACCTTCCAATTATGCTTGAAGAAAAATTACTATATCCTGCTAATTATAGCATCCGTGGCTTGGGTTTGTTTGAAGAGAAGCTCACTTCATTTAAAATAAATACCAACTTTGAAGGGAAGAAAGAAAAGGTGAAAAAAAAAACCAGGAGGAAAATGAGAAATAAAATACCTGGAGCATGCAGAGCGACCAAGCGCTCGTGTGCAGTGGGTACAGCATCCATCGCACTGTGGTAGCCACCCCTCCATCTCCAGCAGCCCCCTCCAACCAGGACGTGCCCAGTCCAGAGCCAGTTGACAGCATGTGGTCCCACCTACCTCCCAAATCACCTCCAGCACACACCCGCCTCACACCTCAGCTCCGTCAGCATCCCAAAAACAGGAGCCCTTCCCCAGGCTCCCTGCCAGTTGCGACTCCAAGCAAACATTGAATAATAAAACTGGTTTTTAAAAAAAGGCCAAGTCTGGCTTCAGTAGCTGCTGAGGAGCAGAACCCAGCAGCACAATCAGTGTGTTACAGGTGACCAGGACCCAGAACAGAGCCAGCCTCAAAATACCTGCATAAATACATTTATTCATCACAAACTCTATTCCTAAGGCCATTTCCTCCCAGGGAGATCAGCAGGAGGTTGGGGAGCCACTATCAGCTCTATTTACAGCAAGCTGGAATTGACCTCAGGACCTTCTCTGCTCTCCAGAAGGCATCACCGTGCCCAGGTGATGGATCAAAATACACCCCACACGTATGAGTTGTGACCATGCCTGGACAAACCAAGACAAGAGGTTTTTTTATTTCTCTCATTGAAACATCACATCTGTGTCCCGCACCCACTTGAGTCGGGGTTGCAGGCAAAACATGATTTTATTTACCAGACAGGCAAATCTAGGCTCAGCACTTTCTTTTCCAGCATGAGCAACACAAAGGCCTTTGACCCTTTCGTTGCTGCCTCCTCACAAATTTTATGGACCAGATGGTGGGGTCCAAGGTGTCAGGTACCAGCTGCAGGTTTGACATAGGAAAAGTGAGCAAAGCATGGTCAAAACCAGCCAATTTTCATGGAATGTATGAAAACAACATTTTGGGCTCCACATACTGGGTTAAAACTTTTTATGCTTTGTCAGGGAGGCCACAGGAGAAATGGTGATGGATTTTACCTCGTGTTTTCTTCCACTCCTTCCCAGGCCACAGGGACCAGGCACACCAGGGATAGAAAGAGGAAATGATGCAGCAAAAGGCGACAAACTGAAAAAAGCGAAAATAAAACACAAGCAAGCCAGACTTTTTCCCTCTTTCAGATTATTTTTTTAAATAAAAAGCTTAAAAAGAAACATTTAACCTCTTTTATTGTTCCACTTCAACCTGAAATGTAACTACAAAACTGACTCCTGTGCTTACAAGCAACAATATTGAGATGGTTTTGAAGAAGAAGAAAGCTACCGGGTGGCAGATGCACCTCACAGGATTAGGGGGTCGAGGGCTCAGCGCCCGTAACCGCAGGACCATTTCCATCCATGCACATTTTTGGGAGCACAGATAATCCCCATCCATCTCATACCCATCCTCAGTGGGGGTTCTCAGAGCAAAATTTCTGGGTATTTTTATCTTGGCTGTGAAAACAACCAAAAAAAAAAAAAAATTGCTTTCTGCAAGAAGCTCTGTTTTGACTGACAATCCTGTCCAGCAACTCAGTTGCCCACCACCAAAACAAGCCAGGTGTGCAAACAGCCAACGCAAAATCGTTCCAAAATGGGAAGGGATGAATATTCATGGCAGTATTTTGGCTGCGCCTAATCTATCTTTGTAACAGACATTTCGCTCCGGCATGCCAAGGCTGCAGCTCTAAACAGCGACAGCAAGAAGAAACACAATTAGCATAAGGGGTAGTAATTAAAGATGTAAATACAGTAGATGCCATGTGGTGATTTCATCAGGAGGGTGGGAGAGCACTGAACCACAGAATCACAGAATGGCTTGGGTTGGAAGGGTCATCCAGTCCAACCCCCCTGCAAGGAGCAGGGACATCTCCAACCGGATCAGGTTGCTCACAGCCCCGGCCAACCTGGCCTGGAATGTTTCCATGGATGGGGCATCCACCACATCTCTGGGCAACCTGGGACAGTGCTCCACCACGCTCAGGGGAAAATATTTTCCTAATATCCAATCTAAATCTACCTCCCTCTATTCTGAAACCATCACCCCTCGTCCTGTCACACCAGGCCCTGCTGAAGAGTCTCTCCCACCTTCCCTGCAGCCCCCTTTGGGCACTGGGAGCCGCTCTCAGCTCTCCCCGGAGCCTCCTCTTCTCCAGGCTGAACAGCCCCAGCTCTCTCAGCTTCTTCCGAATCGCTGTGGTCCAAGAGGCGGCAGTGATGGCTTCATACTCCACCGAGGGCAGCTCAAATGAAGCCCTGCAACAATTCATGAGATTTCCCCAGCTCATCTCCTGCAGAACTCAACGCCTGGCTCAAGTCAAATTCATCTTACATCCTTGTGGTAACCTGGTCCTGACACGGATGCGTTTCACCATTTCACCATCGGGTTACTTGGTATTGCACACTGGCACCATCCAATGCTTCCAGTAATGTTCGGAAGTGGTTACCCGCAGAGCATGGTAGTCCGTAATTTGGATGCTGAATTAATTGGTGGGCACATAATGCCAGGCTTATGTGCTTGCGCGGCAAGCAGAGCGTATCAACATGGGCTTGAACTGGGCTGTTAGGGCAGCCACGTCCAGAAACAGGGCAAGGGCATGAATTGCCAACAGAGACTTAAAACAAAAGCACCAAAAAACCAACCCACCCTAAAATCTGAGGTGGCTCAGCACATCACTAAACCAGGTGGTGCGTGGGAATGGATCGGTTTTATCAACTCGTGCAGCAAAAGGGTGCAACCAGGCGAAGGCTCCTCTTGCAAGGATTTGTTCTGGGGCTCAAACCAGTAACACCAGGGATAACCGGAGATCCCCGCCACAGCCAGGCTCAAACACTGCCGGTGCCCCTAAACTCCCTGGGATCTTCCCAATGGGCAAGATACCGGCGGAGTGGGGCAAGCAGCTAAACTCTGCTAAAAACATCTTCATCCCTACCCAAATCTGTGAGCCGAGCGACAGCCCTCCCATACAAACGCACCGCCCTCGTTGTAAAAGTGCTCGTGCTTTCCTCCAGGATTTTCAGAACCCTTTTGCACCCCGTATATCACACACAGACCAGCTATTTTGAAAGCGCTGAAAATGTAGACTGCTGATTTTTTAATATGGCTTGCATTTTATGGCTCAGGTACCAGGTTAATACGCGGTGTCAAGGATTTCAACGGGACTGTATTTATAAGCATCGCTAGTTCGTATGAGTTCATAATAATCCCATAATATGGAATTAGCAGCATTCTGCTTTATCCCAGGTGCTATTAAGATATACATCAAGGAAAGAATAAGGCTATTGCACAAAGCAAAAATACAAAGGCAAAACAGCTTCAATAGCATGTTATTATTAGATACTGAACAGTCAGAGAAAAAGAAAAGCTTGTTGAACAGAGGGGGATGCCGTATTTTATGTGCTTTCCAGTATCACCACCGCTGCACAAAGAGGAATTAAAAAAAAAACCCAGCCTATAAAATCCAAGGGCCCAGGAGGAACACGGGGTCTCCACGGGGTGCTGGAGGGATACCCCGCGACGGGAATGCTGCGGTGAGCGAGGTCTGGCACCTCCGGCCCCTCTGCGATCGACACCCAGACCAGGCAGCCCTCACCCATCCCCATGCCATCCGACCGCGTTCCCAAACAGCAAGAAGTGAGCCATGGGAGAGCTCAGCGCCTTCCCAAAAAGTTTGTCTGACTCGGAAAAATAGGCTGGAGCCCTGCTTGTGATCACATCAGTTATGCAACTTTATTCAGCTGGGAGCAAAAACCCCTCCAGTACGCATTATTTCTTAACTGCCGTTACGAGGGAAGCGTTCAGAAGGAATTAGGAAAAAAAAGCAGATAAATGAGCAGGGAATTTAGGACTGGGCTCCTGGGACTGGAAGAGAAAAAACCCCGCAGCATTCAGCATAAACCCTGCCTTTCAGGCTGAAGATGACAGCAGTCAGCTTTGCTTTTCCAACGCCAGGAAAGGGATTTCCTTGGATCGTTTCGTGGTTGTTCAGTTTGGGAAAAAACCTGAAGAATGGATGCCCAGCACTGGTCCAGTTCCTACCAATCATGCTGAGCATCATTAGGCAAAAGCTCCATGCGGGTGAACCTGCATCCCAGGTGTCCGTGATCTCCCAAATGAGGTGGCCGCAGGAATTGTTTTCCCAATGTACCAAAGCAGGATCAGAGGTGCAGCACCCACGGCCGGTCCCTGGGTCGGGCTAATTGGCTAAATCGGACACAAGCGCCGAGTCGCAGAGCAAATTTACCCCAGCTCTGCCCCAAATTAGCAGCATGCAGATCAAAACCGCGCTCTTGCTATTCGGCTTTTGGGAAATGGATGGGAAAATGATTTTCTTTGACAGACACAGGGACCGGCGAGCACTGGCATGGTTTCTCCAAACGCCACATCACATCACTCCCCATCCCAGGTGACACCCATGATGAGCCCCCTGGCCCATTTTGGCCACCCGGGCATCTCTCCCCTCCTAAAAACTTCCTCTCCACCTTGTTTTTTGGCTCCTTTTTTTTTTTTAACCTCCAAATATGTTGCTACAGCAACCCCAGCATTTTATCAGCGCTCGGGGGAATATTCGTCTCCGGTTCAGCTGCTCCATGGAAACACATCTGAGCAGCCCCTCTCTCCGTCCCCGCTCGGAGCAGGAGAAGCTGACCCCACCACCGGAACATGGGGTGTACACCAGTGGGGCAAGGACAGGCGGGTGGGAGGTGTTGCGAAGGGACCTTGTCAGCTTGGAGGAGCATCCAAAAAAATCCCTTGTGGTGACAAGCCCCACGCTCACAGCCTCTGCAACGCAGCTGCGACGCCCACCGGGCAAAAACGCCGAGCGTGCAGAGGTGGGGACCCCCGTTGGCACCCAGTGACCATTGTAGAAGGGACCCTGTTAGAAATAATTCCCTGGTTTGATGAAATTTTAGTGCTTGGTCCATAACCTGCTGAATGCAGCAGGACGCGTATTGTCTAGCGTTTCCCAGGACTTCATCCTGCTCCGTGTGCCGCACGTCTGCCACGTATCCAGAACAATCTCTCATCCACAGCACCATTGCAATGACACGTGAGGTGACGTCACACAGCAAAACCAAATCGTCATTTCCCACGAGGTCTTTCAGCATTCAAGTGATGGAAACGCGATGCCAGTTCTGCACCTAGCCCTGCCCGGCGGTGCACAAGACTCTTAGGTGTAGGCACACACCAGCCCAGCTGTTGCAGCCCCTCATCTGCAGGACAGCCAGCACGTCGCGGGCAAAATGGCCAAAATTGCCATTTCCAAGAAAATTCATGCCGTCCCTTCAAGTGAATTGTGCAGCACCCACCTCTCTCCCCAGCACCACAGCCACGGTGCTTTCCACCAAAACCAAACCCTATGGCTCTAAAGGGCTCTCCAACACTTTGGCTGGAAAAGACAATCCCAAAATAAGCCAAACATGCCTCTAAACTGGGAAATCTCCTTTGCCTTGAGGTGCCACTCCCATTTCTGGCTGCACAGCAGGGGCGAGACCGGGTCCCCCACCACCAGCACATCACACCGAGAGCCCTCTATGGAGCAACTCGGGCTTAGCTAACTCATATAACTTCATATTAGATTATAACATCAAGATATGTAATAAATTACTTAAAATAAAGAAACAAAGTCTACTTCTTCAGAGTCTAGAGGCAACTTTAGAGCATCGCGCAGAGGTCTCTCTCTGGTAACACCAGCACGGCGCTGGCAGTCTCAGGGTCACCCTTAGGCTCTGTGGCTCCCGTGGCAATTTTTGTGTATTTAAATCCAAGCCATTCTTACGATTTCCTTGGTCAGGGCCAAAGTTCATTGATATTCCAAGAAAAATACTCGAAGGCTTAAAAATAGGCAGAAATGAAGTGCTGTGCTGGCCTGCAGATAATAAAATAATAACATATCTGATCATGCAAAAAGTAGAAGCAGAGCTCTTTCTCTTGATTTTGCTTGATTTTTTTTTTTTTTTTTCATCTAATGTTTCCCTTTCCCAGTTTCCCAAGTTTCTGCTTTTTTCAAAGAAGAAATGGGTTCTCTTCACAATGAAGGCAGGAGAACGGAAGGGGTACCTCCTTCCAGCCCTACCAGAATGGTTTTTCCTCTGTTGTTTCCCAGCTGCCTCACTCATATCTCAAAATATTTCTTCTCCGTGTTACTAATTAGTGGATTTTCAGCCTGTTGGAATTCAAGATAAAGTGAATATATTGGCAGATATCCACAGCGGCCTCTCAGGTGCTCATATTGAAAATTATTATTTTCAACAGTTCATGGCTCATTTCTTTAAAATTAAAATTAGTGTTGTGGCAGCCAGGGATAATTTCCCAGATGCCTGCACAAAGGAGACCACAGAC
>WHYT01013011.1:19097-29497 GCA_009806455.1 Tetrax tetrax
GACGCAGCGCTGCAGGGGGGTCTCAGCAGAGCGGGGCAGAGGGGCAGAATCCCCTCCCTGGCCCTGCTGCCCACGCTGCTGGGGATGCAGCCCAGGGTGCCGTTGGTTTCTGGGCTGTGAGCGCCCATCGCCGGCTCACGTTGAGCTTCTCATGAGGATCATCATGAACGTGTGTGTGTTTGAAATGAGCTTGTGGTTTTGAGCTTACATTTTTTTGCATGTACAGCCCTTTTTTTGTTTGCATGGAAATCGCTGCTCTTGCAGGACCAGCATAGACTGCAGGTGGCTTTAATCCATGAGCCAAAGCGCTGCTATGACATTCACATTTTTGCACCTTTTGTGCCAGAAAATGAAATTATTCCTGTGCTAAACCCACTGAAAAGAAAGGCACGGACACTGGCAAAGCCCACCCTGGTCTCTGATGATCCATAGCACGAGCGTTGAACCAGCCAAAAGCAAATCCACGTGCAATACATCACCCCTTCTGACTTCCGAAGGTTCAGATCCAAAGCCAACCCCAAACCGTGGCGAGTTTAACGTCAGCTCACGGCCACTCTTGGAAGCAGCCCCAGAACAGCCCCACACCCAGGAAGGTGTGATTTTTCCCTCCGCCAAAGAATTCTGAACAAAAATAGAGGTAAACAACTCCCCTGTGAGCGCTGAGAACAGCTTCGGTTCCAGACACATCCAGCTCACAGATGGATCACCTTAGAAAAAGAGCATTGCCACCGCGGTCGGATGAAAAACGGTGCCGTTTGATTCGGTACATCACGAGCCGCATCTCCCCGCCGTAACCGGAGCGCCGGCTGTAGCAGGTACAGCCGTGTCTGTAAAATCTTCAACCGTCGCCTCCAGGCCAGCAGTTAATCTTCTTTCCCTTTGAGATAATATTTTTTTCTGTGGGTTATATCTGTTAAAATGCAATTTGCACTCCCCAAATTGGAGGGCAGGCTTCACGACAAGGAGAAGCGGTGCACCGAGACGCTGATGTGCTTTTTCCCTCTCCCAGCCCGGCGACGGCAGCCGCTGGTACCACGCATTACATCGCTAAACACAATAAAATTTCATTGCTCGTTAGGACGGCTGCGACGAGGCATTGGCAGAGCGATCAAATAATTGTTTCTAAAAGCGCAACGTCTTTATGATGCCTTAACACGATGCTTTAAAGCGTTGTTGGGAAATGAAACGAGCGCACGGGTAGGGGATCTCAGCTTTGTGAATGGTGTTACGCTACAAATGTTGAAAAAAAAAAAAAAATAGAGATATCTATAGGGCTGAAGGTGATCAAGAGATTACTGAGCTCATCCACTTCCCCAGCCACAATCAACTTCGTGGAGTCATTCCCATAAGATCCCTGTCTGATCTGGCTTAAAAACCTTCCATGATGAAGAGGTCATGGTCTCCCTCCCCATCTACCCTAGGTGCTTCTTTCTTTCTTTCATGCAAATGGATAAATAAAATTAACACTGCTGAACATAAAGACTTAATTTCTGCTTCTACACCCTGTACAGCACACGGATCTCCCAGAGGAGCCTGGCAGAGGTGACCCATCAGAGGACTCTCCCCCAGCAGTTCTGCTGCTGGTTGCTCCTGCTGGATGGTGAAATCAGATGCTCTCCTTGCTGACGGCTATCCTGGTTTTCTCAGATATATTTTTTTTTTTTAGCTAGTTTGGTTCCACGCTAGTTTCCCAATCTGGTTTCCCAGCACCTCCCAGGCTGGTGCCAGCATGGTGGAGCCATCCTCAACCTACATTGCTTCCCACGCACCTGATTCCCACCTGCCCCGGTGTCCCTTGGTTTGTGTTTCAGCTTTTCAAACTTTGTTGCCATTTGTTTTTATTATTCTTTTATGCCTATTTTAAGTAATCAGGCTTGTTGTCTACTTCATATACGCCTCATTTTGGACTAAGATCAACAAAGAGTTGCCCATACTCCCTAGGACCTTCCCCAGAAGGTCCCACCTGCTATTCCCCACAGACACTGTGCTTTGTCTCCTGGAAATACATCATTCTTAGTGTAGGTTCTTCTTTCTTTCATTCTACAGTGACTTTTAGCCAACTGGCTTTTCATCCCCATTAAGCCAACTCACCCTTCCCTTTCAGCTAAGCCAAATCTAGCAGCTCCACTTCTCCAATCACTTATTCCACCTTCTATTTTCTATAAAAATAAAAGTTTCCAGGTTCTAATCACTTGCAGTTCTCCTATTTCTCCGTTGACACTCTACCAAATGGGGCTTTGCACCCCCTGGATATGAGATGGCTTGTTAGTTGTGTTTCCCCAACATGCTAAGCCACAGTGACTCCCAAACCAGCACAGGTCCATCAGCTGCGTGGGTTCTGTAGAAGACAATAAGAAGAGAACTGAAGCTACTGCTTGTTCAGAAAGAAGAGGCTCAATTTTAAAAGCAACAGCCAGGCTTTACATCCAAGGCACGTCCTTTTGGATTGCTATCATGCTTCAAATACTGTGTGTCAACATTCAGTCTGGAAGACGGCTTCCGCTCAGCACGGGTTATTTTGAACACTGCGTTTTGGTCAACGAGCTACATTGCGTTCTCTTTGCTCGCAACAGGATGAGATAGCCCAAGCGCACAGCCAACACGGACGTACACCAGCATCACGCACAAGCAAGCCTCGATGTCTCCCTGAAGGTTCTGTGCATCCTGCTGACACGAGCTCTCATTTTGGCATTCACCGGAGCCCAGCGCCCGTCTCAGATCTGTCTGTGCGCCGCACAACAGGAGATACGAAGAGTTAACTTCTCTCTTCCAAGAGCCTGCCACCCAAGAGCACGGAAAAAAAGGAAAAAGCAGCCGGCTCCAGGTCCAACAAAATAACCAGCTAGAGAGACAACTTTAAGACGTATAAGTTATCATCAATTGCCCCAGTGTAGTTCAAAAAAAAGAAAAAAAAAAATCAATCTTTATAGTTGGAAAATGACAGTAGCTTATTTAATTTATGACAAAAGCAAAGGCAAGAGGAGAATAGCATTGAAGATCACACTCGCCGAGTGCGGTGCTCTCCTGAAATGTAATGAAATGAGCTGGGAGCAAAGTGAATTAGCGCTGCGGGCTGACCTCATCCCACTAATCCCGGAGAGCAATAAGAAATGGAAGGTTGCATTCGCTAGCTTGGTTTTCAAGGTCAGTGAGGACCAAAGGGGCCAGTCTCCTCTCCCTGTGATTTTAGCATTAACTGAGCAGCTGGCTGCGATCCTCATAATTTAATCCAACAAGGAGAATTACTCCAGTGCCTTTGGCAGGTGGGCAACTCCTTCGGGAGCAAGGAGAGCAGGAGAATGAGGGGCTGCAGGTGTCAAACCAGCTCCCACGCTCAGGCACACGGCCATCCCTTGGCATCTGGCACTTTGCACCAAGGACTGCAGCAAGCGGTGGCTCGTCCCAGCGCATCCTGGCTGCATTGCCCTTGGACCGATCCTGAGGTGGTCACCACCCATCCCACTCTTGGCTCCTAAACGATTCCCATCTCCCTCTTGTATCTTCACTCAGAAAAGTTACGGATGCTTTAAAATGAGTTTTGTTGGAAAATTGCATTTCTCACGCCCTGGCAAGAACGTACCCCTCAGCAAACCGCATGTGAAGTTTTCATGGTGGACAAGCAGGAGACAGTTACACCTGCAGAGCCCCTCCTCCCACCCATGGCACTGTGAGGTTGTCCCATCATCAGGAACGAAAGGCAGGCAGAGGATGGGGGTCTGGCAGGAGGGTTTGTTCAGGGGAAGGTGCTGCTGGGGCATACCTGGCCTTCTGCACTATCCAACAGAGAAGAAAAGTGGGTAAGGATGGGCACTGGGGCTCGTTTGGGGACCGATCCGGATCAGACTGCCACCAGCTTTGATGGAGCTGGTGTCAGAGCAGCTTTCTTGCAGGGAGAAGCTGAAGTCCGTGGCATTGTCTCTCTGGGAAGATGGACACCTGGGCTGGAAGCTGAGCTGCAGGAAATAGAGCAAACGCAGCATTCCCCCGTGACGCGCACAGATGATCCATCCTTCTCTTTTTCTGGACTGTAACTCTCGATCCCAGCAAGTTACGCCCCAGCTGTGATTGGAAAGGAAGGGAAAGGGGGGGAAATCATTTCAAAAGCAGTGCTCTCACTGACTTTGAGAGGCAAAATCACCAGAGCCACCAAAGAGAGCCACGTCTCTGTATGCTGCAGGATGGGGCTCAAAATAGGAAAAGGCGGGATAAATCACCAACGGATGTTGTCCCGTTTACAGCTGGGAGGGATCAGGCACAGACGACTATGCAGTGCAGTGTGAGGAATAAAATCCTTGAAAAAAAAAAAAAAAAAAAAAAAAAAAAAAAAAAAAAAAAAAAAAAAAAAAAAAAAAAAAAAAAAACCAAACAGGAAAGCTGCAAATGTACCTGCAGGAGCTCAGTGCCCTCAAAGCTGCAAGTCGCATCCAGCCGGTGTTTGAGCATCCAGGTTTTTCCTGGGACACACTGCTCCTTAACTCGCATACGCAAAAGCACTGATGACCTCCGGGAGCACCCGTATCACCTTCCACGTGTGAAACTGTCAGAAATGGCAGAAAGCAAGCATTTCCAGCTGTCCTTTCATCCCTGAAACGTCCACCATTCCACTGACATCCCTGCAAAAAACCAACGGAAGCAGAGTTTAAGACAAGTGTTCTTGCAAGACAGGAGCGTCTCGCTCTCAGAGCCCACATCTGAGAGACTTTTACACCAGACACAGGGTCAGATTTGGGCGGGAGCCTTGCCACAGCAGCCAGCACGCCACCCCAAAGAAAGGTCACCAAAGTTCTTGGATTCAGCTGCAGGTACTGGGTTTAGGGGCCCTTGAGGAAAGGCTGGCCAAATTCCCAGCAGGAAACGTGGTTTCAGTGCAGCTAAGATTTAATTTAACTGCAAAACTCGTTAGGTGCAGGAGCTGAGAGTCTTGGGTAGCCATCATATTAAATATGACAAACAAATAAGTTTTACTTCCAGGGGTTTTGCCTAGTGTGTGAGAGCACTCAAGCCTATATACCTTTCAGAAACTTCTTAAATCCCCACATCTCCACAGCTAATCCTGTGAGATCACCAACACGACTTTTCCAAGCCTGAGACGACAGAAAGGGTTAATGTCTGAGCACGCCTGGAGAAATTCGGAGGCTTCACTGGGAAGCCTCACAAGGAGCTCGACTAATCCATACCCATCTCCTTTCAATGGGTCCAAAGGACCTGGGGATTTGCAAAAAGACCACCCAGGGTATTGGCACCATTGCAAGAGCTCAGGTCACGGAGGAGGTTAATTTGGTGTCATTGTTTCGTGCCTCTACCTCTTGAACCACAGGGAAAGGTCCAGAGATGCCTTGTGTCCTGAAGACCAAGGGCAATGCAACATCAAACCACACTGGGCAAAGGATGGCATGCATCCCGTACGGAGGCAACATAGAGAACCACAGATGCAACTTTCCCCTAAAATAAAAGGTTTTGAGCCTGATTTTCACTCTACAACACAACCGCCTTGCACAGACAAGGAGAAAGTGGGGTTTGGAAAACTCCTGGGGAGCATCAGCTGGGAGGGAGGCAGCCCCACCAACACCACCCCGTGCGAGTGTTTCAAGGCATTTTCCACTGGAATGGCGATGAATCCAGGGGGAAGGTGAGGAAGCGGTCTGGTAGGACAGCACCACTGCCAATGCGGCTTTCAACATGCTTAGCCCCGTCCGGGCTGGCCCCAGGGACACACAGCCAGGCCTTTCTCCTAAAAACACGGCTTCTCCGAGGCCAGCGTTCACCGTCTGTCCAGGCAGCTCCCACCTTGAGCAGCGTATCGCTTCAGGCTGCGGCTCCAGAAATGTCACTGCTGTTTCTCATTTACATGTTTCTATTCATCATTTTCTCCCTTCAGACGTGGCCTAATCAATGGGGACAAGCACACGGTCCTTCTAACCGACTCCGATTACTCCTCATTACGCCTTTTGTTCCAAGCCTCTGCTTCCCCATCCAGCATTAAACCCCGAGACCCCCCCATCCAGGCTGTCCTTTCACTGTCTCTGCGGGGACAACGATGCTTCAGTTGTGTAATCAATTAGCCGGGAACCAGACCGCTGGCTCGGATACCTTCTTAGAGCAGCCTTAATTTTGATTAATATCTCTTCATGAGTTTAAAACCATCTAGGCATGATTCCCTGCCCAGCCATGCTTGTTAAAATCATAAATCAATCTATCCCATTGCCTCCAGACGCGCCGAGACCTTTCCAGTTGCAGCCATCCAGCTCCCACCGCCGCAGAGCGTTATTTACCAGGTTTGCTTCGTCCCTCCACAGAGAAGGAATCCGCTCACCAACGCCAAAAAAAGCCAGAAATATGTGTTTATTTTAAAGTAATTAAAAGCTACCTCCTGTGACAGCACAGTTGTGAACAGCTCTATCCGTGCCGAGGAGGCCGGGAGCAAATGCTTTGTGGTTCGCTTGGAGATTTGCCCTCGGCACCCACCTAGAGAGGAGGTGGAGGGAAAATACAGACACATCCACGTGCTCACATACCTAGATATTACAAAAAAAGATGTCCCAGCTTTAGACACCTCCCAGTTTAGGTCCTCAGAAGCCACGTGTCACAGCTCAAGGTCCCATTTCAGAGCCCCAGGCCAGCCCACTTCATGCCTTCTGGACACTCAAAGCCCTTCCCATCCCAATTACAGCCCATCTGGGAGAAAAACACTAAAGAAATAAAGCTTACTTTTATATTTTCTGTCTTTTTTTTCCTGGGGGGGGGTCTGGTAAAGGGGGAAAGGAAATAGGGAGCCCCAAGCGCGGCCACGCTACAAAACTGTTCTTTTGGCTTTCAGCCCCACGTTGCCCCAGAAGGAGAGGGGACTTCAAGGCAGAAAACTGCAAGTGGGAGAGACACGTCGTCGTTTTGATATGTATTTTGAAATATGGCCCTGGCAGGGACAAGATAAAACGCCGCCGCTCTGTAATAAAAGATTCAAGGGTTATTTGTCAGTTCTCCCTTCCTTACCCCAGAAACTGAGTTTTCAGTCAACACTTTGATCAGTTTTTAAGCCAGAAAAGGTAATTTTTTTTTTTTTTTTGCATTGCAGCTGGACAGACATCCGCAGCCTGCGCAAACTGAGACAGGACGTTTCCCTGGAGCACCCGGACCAGGATGCTGGAGCAGGCATCCACAGGTGGGAAAAGACCCAAAGCACCATTGCATCTTCCCGTTGTCTGCCAGGGAGGGAAAGGTTTTCCAGCACCGGGACGGCAAAAGGCACAGCCAGAGGGAAAATCTGCTGGGGCTTCTCTGGAGAAGACTACATCTAGGTAGCTGAAAGAAAACCTATCGCAAACCCACCCAGCGGCCACGTTTCGCTCTGGCTTTGGAGAAATACAAGGGTTTTAACCCTCATCTGAGACCGAAGCCCGAGCCTCTCGCCAGAGACAAGCGACCCAGCAGAAAGCACCGTAATGTTTGTATGAGAAACCGTCCAGTTTTGCTCCATCCCCACAAGGATCCCACATCCCAAGCCTCCTCGACAGATCCCTGTGTTTTCCGCCACAGCAGAAGGGACACACGGGACCAGCCACCCACCAGCGCAGGGGAACTTTGTGATCCACATAAAGCCCTGCGCCGAGAAGACTCCTCCGCAGTCATTTGTTTTAAATGCCAGAATATGCTCCGGGAGCTCTGACATTTGGGGAATAAAGGTGAGCGGTGACCAACTCCCCTCTCTTCATCAGCTCCCGTAATCGGCATCGCCAGCAGACGGAAGCACGGCCGTTGCGCAGGGACCAGACCCTGCAAGTGCTGGATGGGCGTGATCCTAAAATATCGTGTCCCTCCCTGTGCTAAACCTCCTCGTGTCAGAGGAAACATATTGATTAGCTGTAATTTCACATATCACCTGGAGGAGAGGGAACGTCAGCATCTCCTCACGGTCACTCAAGTCCAACCAAAAAATATGGAAATGTCCCATATCCCTAAAAAAATTCATCATGAGCTCTGTAAGTAACGCACAGTTGGACCCGAAATTATTTCCCTGAGGATATCTAGGCTCGTGGGAACCACTTTATCCCACGAAGCCTTTAGAAGGATGAGCCGTCGGCACCCAAACCACGCGAGCCCAGCACAGTCCTAAGCCCCCAGCCCCACCGTGATGAATGTCCAGGAGAACCAAGCCGGGCATCAATTTTGTGCCACCGGCTGCTGCAATGCCTTGCGTCAAACAGCGGGAAGAGCAGGGGAAACATAACGGAGTTTTACGGCTCGTGCGAGCGCAGCGGTGTTGCGGACAAGGCGCCATAAACCTGGGCGTAACTGCGGAGGATTTTCTGCTCTTCTAAGCCGCAGACCATTTATTTGCCAGGGTTTGTATAGTGCTTACCCAGGGTGTACGCAGTCAAAGAGCTGATAATGCCTGCACACACACACACAAAAAAAGGATATATCAGTGTTCCTACATCTTCAACAACACCAGCTAAGCAAAAAGTGCTCCTGAGCAAAGCAAAGCCCACAGGCCGGGGCTGGCTGCCGGCTTTCGTTGCCGTTCTGAGCAAGGTAACGTTTTTCCCGTCATTGCAGGGGAGCTGATGGAGAAGCAAAAAGTAATTAAGCCATCAGAAAGCACTGCAGACGCGTTACGATCCCAGGTGTTTGGTTAGGAGGGGATTTCTACAGCATACGTGAGATGCGAGTTAAAATTCTCACGTTTTCTGTACGAAATCCCAACCCCACAGTTACCGCGGGCGCAGGAGGATGGAGAGGAGCGAGGCCGAGCGCGGCGAGGAGAGCGTGCTGGGTAAGCAAAGCCCCCTCGCAAAACGCGAAGCTTTAACCGGGGGCAGGACTCCAGCCACGCTCTTTCTCGGCTCGCGTCCAACAAATCCCCGGCTTCGGCGGCGATTTCCCCCGGCAGAGCTCACCGACCAGCTCCTCCTGGCAGAGGGCTGGGGAACACCACACCAGGGGTTTTGGAGGTTGGTTTTTTTTTTTCTAAATTACCAACGCAAGCACGAGCTGTCAAAGGGCCCCTCGCTCCCACGTGCCTTTACCTGATGAAATATTAATATTAACTTTAAGCCACCACGTTTCCCTGGAAACATTCCAGGCCAGGCTGGATGAGGCTCTGAGCAACCTGATCCGGTTGGAGATGTCCCTGCTCCTGGCAGGGGGGTTGGACTGGGTGGGCTTTGAAGGTCCCTTCCCACCCAAACCATCCCGTGATTCTCTCACCGCCTGATCTGGCGCCTGAAGGAAATGATAAAAATCCACCTGACAGAACCCATTTAAGACTTAACGCTGAGCACTGGGTGCAATAAAGCGCTGCTCTGACCGACCCGGCCTTGAAACACTAAGACGTTTGAGAACGGCAGCAGCAGAGGGTACAGATACACACAGGCCACCTGAGCCGAAATGACAATAAAACACCATCCATCGCTCAGCAAGCCGACGTCTCGAATACAGCGGGAACCCCGCTAACGGGGGAAGACATCCATTGGATTTTAAGTTTGTTTAAAGCAATTTTAACACTGAACAAGTAAACATTTTAACTGAATAAACAGTTTTCAGTTCAGTCAAGGAGCATTCAGTGGATGTTGGCATAAATATTCAGTTATGGAAATTATTTGATTGAAATAGATTTTTACACGCCATAAATAAACATTGTCTGGGACGAGCACACACTCCCAACGAGCGGCAGGAATTAGAGAGCCACCGGTGCCTAATGCCAGCCTTGGGAAATGTTTTATTTAGAGGCATTTCTGCTCCCCACACCACCAGCCAAACCCCACCTGCCTGGGCTTTTCTAGACGTTCATCTCGCCACGTTACGAAAATCCCAGAGCAGAAGCCCACCCCTGTGCCGGAGGGGGGCTCATCCGGACGCCGGGATGCGGCAGGTTTAGCAAATGACCGGGCCGAAGGAGCAAACCAAACTGTACACCAGCAGCCTGCGACGTGAGCATCGCTGCGCAGCCAGCCTGCAGAAACCAGGGGGGAGAAATCTGCGCGTCTCACCGAAATCTGCTGCGCTGCTGGCAGAGCCACGGCCGGACGCAGCCGTGGGAGCGATGCTCTGCCCCAAGCGCATCGTCCCAGCGCAGCTTTGAGCCACATTCAGTGACACAGACACAAATTAAACTTCTCCAAAATACATTTATGAATAAACACCCTCAGGTTCAGGAGTATTTGTGGCGCCGGCCCAGATGGGGATAGCTCTGTGCAACCTTGTGAAGAGGGAGATGAGCTCAGTACTAAGCTGGAGAAAGTCAGGGATGACCTGACCGGGGATAAACAGATTTTCCTGGGAATATTTTTAAGCTTTCTCTCCAAAACGACACCACATGCAGGAGCAGAGCGTGATGCTGCCGTCAAAGCTGAGACCAAAGTTGAAAAAAAAAAAAAAAAAAAAAAAAAAAAAAAAAAAAAAAA